>BLBF01000004.1:77660182-77718055 GCA_015471245.1 Laticauda colubrina
ATATAAATAAATAAATATATATATATATATATATATATATATATATATATATATATATATATATATATATATATATATATAAAATCTACCCTGCATTCTCATCATTGAATTCAATTCCAAAGTTAGTTCAATTCACTTAAAACAATTTACTTTAAGCTACAGTAACCACAGGACATGCCTACTATCTCTTAGCTGATATGTAAGCACTTACTGGAGAAAATACTCTGCTGGATCATTATTCTGATTTTTGGAAATGATGCGTGCTATTTACATGATGCAATAATAACTCCATTTTTAAGAACAACACAAAACATTTGGGAAGTTTGCTTTAAAGTAATCCATAAAAAATAAGATGTGAAGGGATGTAGGAAAATGCAATGTACAGAATGGGAACTTGACTACTCATGAAGTTAAAGGTTTACAGGAAGGCAATGTACTGGGGTACAGAAAGAATATTTCTCATATCCACCTGGAAACATCATGCTATCTGGAGTTTTTTTTCCCTGCAAAGTATGTGTTCTAATAACAGATCTATGATCCTTTCTATTTTACCAGGATGCAAAGCTCACACAGCTATTTTCATTTGAATTTGTGACACTGTATTGTGGCTCTGTACAGAACACATTCTCCCTTGGAGGGGAGTAAACTTGCGTGCCTAAAATTTATTAACATTTTTATCCTACTGCATTCCCTGGAAGCTCATTAAGATCAGAAGGAAAAAAACTGATATGAGAATTTCAAATATAAGTCAGGGTTTTATTTTAAAAATCTGTTTATTAATATATGCCTGAAATTCAAGGTCTTATACCGCTTAGGCCTGGGATAGATCACAGCAGGGGTAAGTAAACTGCAGCTTATATAGGGTTTCTAGCATCTGTAGAGCCCCTAACATTTCCTTTCTATCTTATTTTACACCTAAGAAGTAAAATATGAGTAAAATACAATAAAATACACCTAAGAAGTAAAATAAACCTTCAATGAGGTTTAAGGGCCTTATTTTACTTAAACTACCAAAAAAGAAAGAATTATTATTATTTATAATGAATAATTCTTATAAATTATAATTTTTATTACAAAGAATTATCATCCTAAGAGTTCTGTAGGGGGCATGCATAAGCGCACCAACATGCCTACCATCCCTGTCCTATTGTTTATTTCTTTTTTTTTTTCTTATATGTATCCATGTATTCATAACTATGTTTTTATTTATACTTATCTTGTAAGAAATTGACAAACCAAATAAATAAATAAAAATAAATAATTTTAGGTGCCATATCTCCATGTTCTGTGCATCACACATCGAGTTCAAAATTAAATTAGAAATGCATTCCCAAAAAGGAAAAGAGGTGCCTTCCCTGCTTTAAAAGAAACATCCTTTTAGCACATTCAAATAAATATGCATACACTAGTACCAGTAGGAATTAAAAAAACCCAGCATAGGCATTATTTTATTCTAAGCTACATTAATTCTCCTGAATCTAAATCAGGTAATTTTTTAATACAAAGACTTGCTTTTTAACACAAAATAGAGATATGTTTATTTATTATAAGAAATCATAAACAACTGCTTTCATATACAACTGACATGAGTGTGAGAGGGATCAGTTTAATTATCAAATCCTGAGATTTTTACCAAGTGTTCCAAAGAATCAGGATTCCATACATAGAAAGACTCAAGAGGTGATGACTTAATTACATGGTGTTTAGTTAAAGCTTTCAAGAAAACAAACTGCCCTATTCAACCCTTTGGTTGTTTTCTCACCTATATTGCCTACTACAGAGTATATGGTTCTAATTTATGACTTCAGTAAAAATGCTATCACATTTATGAATCAGATTGAAAACACTGGAGAGTAGTAAATAAAATTCAGCCCATCATTAGTCATTTAATAATAATAAAATATATCCAAAGTGCTTTTACATAGCCTCAAGTGTGTAATTATGTGCTTCTTTAGAAAATTGATGTGAAAATAAATATTACAGTTGTAGATTGCATTTACATAAAATATTTCATGGTCCAATAGCCATAAACATGGTTATAGTCAAGCCCCCCAAAATAAGTTATACATGGGATTAGATTAATTTATTTATACAAAGATGTAGCATCTCAGTAATATACTCATATTGCTAAAGGTGATTTATAGTAATTTAAACAGTAAACTAAATCAGCAAAAATAAAACCTGATGAAATTAGGCATAAGGAATCCTACACCCACTATCTTGTTCTTTGAAGATAATAAACTGGGGCATTCTTCTCAAGCTTTTGCATCAATCTTGTTGAAAAGTTTCCCAAATCACCTTAAGACCAAGTTCTATTTAAACCAATTTTGCAGAACATTTTGAAATATTTTTTTTCTCATAAATAATGCTACATCTTCCTCGTGTTCTGAGTGATGTGGTCATTCTAGAAATAATGGGGTTTCTATGATATTCCCTTTCCTCTACATCTCCCATTGCCACCATTCATTGTGAAGATTTTTGGTGAAATGAGAAATGTGGAGTGATATAATCAGAAAAATATATTCCCCTATTCAGTCAAAAGAAAATTTTCATTAGATAAATAAACAAATATGATAGAGTCTTGACAAAAGAAGCCATAATTTCCAAATAAGTCAAATGCACTCGTAAGAAAGAATTGCTTGATTTAATTCCAATACCAGCTCTCACACTCTCCAAAATTTCACTTAGAGACATAAAAATCTAAGGCATATGTCTTAAAAAATGGTATATCTTGTTTGGAAATAGTACTTGTAAAAAAATGATGAAATTGGTTAGAAACTGAATGTAAGCCAGATATGTGATAAAGCTATGAAGAAAAACCAAATGTAATTTTAAGCTACCAAAGAATAATTTTGAAATTTTATAAAGTAATCATCATATTCCATTTTGCTGTGTTTGGTTCTGAGCGCTACATTTAACAGATTTTGTAGGAAATTGGAATAGGTTTGGAAATAAGCAACAAGGATAATCTGGAGACTAGAAACTATAACACCTTTCAAATTTCTCAAACTATGCCATACTGGAAAATGGTAAAGTATTTTAAAAAATGATTTGAGCAATTTATATGACTGCCTATCTCATAATAATGACTGACATGCATAGATTAAACAAGCTATTTACAGATAACAATCCATGATGATTGAGATCAATAATATGTTTCACTCATAAAGTTACATTATCAGCAGAGCTTGCCTAACGACCAGGGGAAACAGCCAGGTATTCCGAGCCTTATAAAAGGCTAACAAGATTGAAACTTATGTGTGATTGAAACGGGTGTGTGTGTGAGATACTATTTCACAAGCAGGCACTGCCATGAAGAAGGCATGACTCCTGGATCCAACAAAATGACATTATTTATCGAAGAAACTTGAAACATGTCTTCAAGTTAGATCTGGTGGGATGAGCAGAAACAATGGGAGAAAAGCCCTGCCAGTAGTCTGGCCTCCATCTTGTTGCTTTTCTGAAAGACACTAAATATGTGGTTTTGTCAGTGGGCCTGGGAATCCCAAATGGAGATCAAATGGTTGGTTTAATTGAGTTGTTGCTGCTGCCCTTGGTGTGGGTAGATTTTTCTGGTTTCTATATTGTAGATTTTTAATGTTGTAAGCTACCCAGAGTTATCTGTGAGTTATCTGGCCATATAAATTTGCTTTACATGCATACACATAAACACACACACACACACGTAGAGTTTTATAGATAGCAAACAGCATCTTTTATTGTGCCTGATGGAGCAGCAGTATTATTTAAATGCAGTAAGAAATGCCAAAAACTGTCCATGGCATTGCATTCCGGGACAGCTTCTGACTGCTCTTCAGGGTCAGTCCCACAGAGTGCTTTACAGTTATTCAAGGTCCTCTGTTCAAAGCTTATACTAGTTTTTGAATTTGAACTTTTTAGAAGTATAGTTCAATTATACACAATTAAGTATACTATCTGTAAATTTCCCTGAATTTCTAATATTTTATATTTGTACTTTAAAATGATTGTCATCTGTACTGTCCATGTCTCATTGACCTTGCTCTATGGATTTGTGTATTGACTGCTGAGTCGGTAGTTCAGTTTCCTGAATGCCTGGGTTTATTCCAGGCAGTTAGCAAGTCAGAACATATTAGATTGCAACACAGAGCCTGGCTATAGACAATGGATTGGTGGTGTGTTCTGGATGTAAGCAGGTAAGTTTACCAGATGTTATCTTTGTATTTGTTCAATAAAGTGCTAGCATATTTGAGCAAACAGAAAATAAAATAAGAACATACAAATCAAATATTAAACTGTGTAATATTTTAAATGAAACCATTATGTTTAGTTCCTAATAATTAGTGGCTAATCAACAGAAACTTTCACAGAGATCACTTTTAAATAATATCAATTTTAAAAGCAGAACTACAAAAAGTAAAAATAGAATTCAAAATCTACAGAAAAAACAACAGAGAACATTTCTATATGGTACCAAATGACTGAAATAACAAATATAATGATTTGAAGTTAAGTGCTTTGATTAAAACAGTGCCAAGTCCAAAGAAAAAATATAAGATTGAGGATGAGGATCAAAAATAATCATAGAAATCATGATAATTAGCATAGTTTTCCTGCAGAAGAAATGCTTGCCTTAGAAACATTTACATTCTTGTGTTAACTGAATATTTATAGACCATTCATTTGTATATCAAATAACAAAAGTACTAAAGCCCATGTCACACTGTACCAACGGATGCAAAAAAGATGTAAAACGGACAAAAAAGTTTGCCATCCGTTGGAAAACGCGATGCATCCGTTGTGTACTCACTGCATACGTTTTTCATACTCTCTATCCGTCCAGCATCTGTCTACTGTGATTTCATCCGCTCAAAAAGTTTTGAGCTGCACAAAACTTTTTGAGCGGATGAAGTATCCAACGCGTCCCTTCTACATCCGCTACGCATATGGGGAACTTCCGTTATACGTCCGTTGTCATCCGTTACGCATCCGCTATATCCGCTAGGCATCCGCTGCACATCCACGCAACTCAAATCCGCTCCAGCGGAAAACGGACACAGGGAGGAAGCGAATCGGACGCAGAACGGACACACAGCGTTAGTAGCACAGACGTAGAAAGGATGAAAGCGGATGCAGCTTGGATATAAAGCATTAAAATGGAAAAAATGTTCATATACGGGATGTATCTCAGATATTTAGGATGTCTGGAGGATGTCTGGAGGATGCAGAAGGACACTTAGCGGAAAACCAATATTTCCTATAAAAAGGGGAAGGAAATCATCTGGATCTCACTTTCAGTCCAGCAGCCCTGCGGTGCAGACCTCTTCAGCCTTCATCTTGCTCTTGCTCTTCCACAGCATCCAGTCATCTCCACCATGGATCATCACACACTCCTTTTGGTAGCCGCCATCGTTCTACAACAGTGCAAAGCTCTACAGGTTCTTTCACCTGTTCTACACGAAGAAAAGGAGGCGTCCAAGAAGTGTCTGGGTCCGAAGATGGTTCGCGAGAAGAGCCGAGTATGGACTGTATAACAAGCTGATGGTGGAGCTGAGAAACGAAGATTCTCATGCATTCCAGAACTTCATGAGGATGCCGCCAGCCATGTTTGATGAAGTTGTGGAGCGGCTGAGACCCAGGTTGACCAAGGCAAACACCAACTTCCGGCCCAGCCTGGACCTTGGGCTGAAAGTGGCACTGACTCTGCACCACCTGGCCTTTGGAACCACATACAGAAACATGCAGTACAGCTGGAGGGTGCCACACAACACCATCAGTATTGTGGTCAGAGAAGTGGTGCAGGCCATCATCGAAGAATATGTGGAAGAGCTCCTCCAGTGCCCCTCCACTGAAGAAGGCTGGAGGAAAGTTGCAGAACAATGGTATCAGAGGTGGAACTTCCCCCACACCGTTGGAGCCATAGATGGGAAGCACGTGGCCTGCAAAGCTCCAGTCAAGTCAGGGTCCACTTATTTCAACTACAAGGGCTTCTTCAGTATCATCCTCTTCACCATGGTCGATGCTGACTACAAGTTCATGTACATTGATGCTTCAGGCAATGGGTCAACTTCAGATGCCCAGGTATACAATGCCAGTGACCTCAAGGAGGGGCTGGAACGCAACCTCATCATGGGCTTCCCAGATCCAGACCCCCTGCCCAACGACACACAAGATGTGCCCTACTTCATCGTGGGGGATGACGCCTTCTCCCTCAGAACCTACCTCATGAAGCCCTACAGTTCCAGATACCTCACCCGTGAAGAGAGGATCTTCAACTACAGGCTGTCCAGGGCAAGGCGGGTGGTGGAGAACGCCTTTGGCATCCTGGCCAACAGGTTCCAGGTACTTCTCACCACCATGCAGCATCGCCCAGAGACTGTGAGGAGTATCGTGGAAGCTTGCTGCATCCTGCACAATCTCATGCGCACCCGCTACCCAGTGTTGCAGAACAGGCTTGTGGACTGTCAACAAAGGAATGGGGACATGGAGCCTGGTGAATGGAGGCAAGGGTGAAACCTGATAGACACTCAGGATCTGCAAGGCCCCAACAGAGCTTCACGTGAAGGGAAGAAGCAGCGCAACCTCCTGAAACACTGGTGCAACTCCCCAGCTGGAGCAGTGGAGTGGCAAGACAGGATGGTAGATGCTTAATGGATGCTTCCTTCAGCCTGTCTCATCACACTGATAAGATTCTGCCATGTATGTTCAGTGGCCTTACAATGAAAAGGGCATTTAATAAAGAGTTGTGTTTATGTTGAAATGTGTGGATCAATGATTAAATTGGTGTTGATAATAAAGGGCCAAAAGTGTGGCACCTGGGAGGTTGGACCATACAGTCCCACTGTGCTTGCACTGGAGGCTTATCTATCCCACAGCTATTATCCATCCCACAGGTAACCCTGCCCATCCCACAGCTATTACCCATCCCACAGCTATTACCCATCCCACAGGTATCCCTGCCCATCCCACAGCTATTATCCTTCCCACAGGTATCCCTGCCCATCCCACAAGCATGCAAAGGCTTAACCATTTTCTAAAAGTTTCCACCAACACTTTATTCAGTAAAAGAAATGAACCAAGTGTGTGAAGCAAAGATAACCTTTGTTAATAACAGTTAAGTAAAGTATAGGACTTTATTTAAAAAGCAAAAGGAACCAAGAAAAGTGTCCCAAGCAAAGATAAAGTCAACAGGTAACAACTCAGTCTCTGGCAATGTTCTCAGTCACTCTGTGGCATGTCCATGGTTTCAGGTGTAAATGGTCCAGGGACTGTGGAGGTGGCAGTGGCTGGAGTGCTGGTCTGAGGTGCCATTGGGGTGCCTGGCCCCGAGAGGACAACAGGAGGTGGTGTGTTCAGGAAGCTCTCAGAAAGCTGGCTCAGCCCAGTGAGGTTGAGAGGCCCTTCATCCAGGACCTGGGATGTCAGGCACAGGACCGATGAAAGATGTTCTGAGGCTGGGCTTGACTGTGGGGTGGAGGAAGGAGTGTAGTGGGGATGTCTGGTGTGCAGCTGGGCGAGGTGAGGTATCTGTGGCGTGCGAGGAAACATCTGTGGCATCGGTGGCATCTGTGGTGTCTGTGGCATCGGTGGCGTCTGTGGCATCGTTGACATCGGTGGTATCGGTGGCATCGGTGGCACCTGTGGTGTGCGAGTAACCTGTGCCTGGACTGGGAAGGGCTGCCTGTGCTGCTGGAACGCCTGGTATCCGTAGCCTTGGTAAGTGAGGGGCTGTTGAAAGCCTTGGAAGGGCTGTGACATCGGCTGGGGTGGAGGAGCAGACCTGGAGTGGGTGGGAGCAGGTTCAGCTGGGCCTGGAGGGTGATCACCTGGTACCTCCTCCTCATGCTCCTCTGCGATGGAGTACTGCTTCCTCTCTTCCTTCTCCTTGCCTTGCCTCTTCCTCCCTCTGGCAGGGCCTTCAGCAGCAGGGCCTTCATCATCAGGGCTTTCAGGGCTTTGGGGCTGGTCCACCACAGCAGCAGCAGGAGAAGCAGCAGGAGAAGCAGCACCAGGATCATCATCATCATCATCATCAGCAGGAGAAGCACCAGCAGCAGCAGCAGGAGCAGCACCAGCAGCAGAAGCAGCAGCAGAAGCAGCAGAGTCAGCGTCAGGCGGTGGGATGGTGGATCTATCCCTCTTGCCAGGGCTGGCAGAAGATGGCACAGGCTTCCTCTTCTTCCCCATGGTCTCCGATGAAAATGTGTCTGGCAGCAGGTCTTTCCTCTGAATGCTGGCCTCGTGTGAGCTGCCTCCTTTTATATCTGTGGGGCTGACGCAATGCATCCTCCCCACATGCGCAGTTAACGCTATGCATCCGTTCTGCATCCGCTACACATCCGTGTCATCCGCTACGCATCCGCTCTGCATCTGCTTCATCCGCTACGCACCCGCTCTTTCTGCTACACGTCCGCTTTGCTATGCTCCCCCGGAAGCCCTGCAGACGTGCCATCCGCTTGGCTTCCGTTGAGCATCCGTTTTACATCCGTGCTACGTCCTTCCCCCGTCCGTTCTTTTCTGTTCTGTTTATGCAAATTTTTGCCCCTTCTGAGAGCAGATAAGAACGGAGGGAGCCACCCCCGGATTTTTGACCGTCCGCTGTGTCCTTTTACATACGTTTTGCCTCCGTCGGGAGATGTGACCTAGCCTTAAAATAAGATTTCCCACAAACTTATAAATACCATTAAAATCTCCATTGCTCATGTTATTTTTAATATAAGTTTTCAAAAACAAGCTCAAAATGTTAAATAAATGAGCTTTGGAAGACCATACTAACCAAAATATTCCATTGCATGAGTCATTGGTAAAATATTTATTTCATAATGCCTAAAGATGTTGAAATCACAAGGCTGTGTTGCACTGATTTCTTGGGAAGTTCCTTTCAACTTTTTTTCAGAGATTCATCAGGTTCACTTTTTCAATTTTAAAGAATTAGGAAAGGTATACATAAAGAAAGGGTGAGCAACAATTTAGTAAGACACTTCTATATCATCCCACCCAACTTAAGTCAATAGGAACAGCGCATGCTATTATGATGGCTTTTTTCATTAAAAAAAATGAAGCAAAGCAATCCAAACACAACTCACAAAACAATAACCATTCTCTTGGACAGACAGAATATGCTAAACAATTCTAACTGAAGTAGCCAATTTGTTCCAAGAATACAAATGGTTTGTTTTCAGCTTGAAAAATTCAAAACTACTATTTCAGTGTTGAACCATTTCACATACTTCTCAGCAGCAACATGGACGACCACTGGTACTCAACCTGCACTCTCAGGTCTACTCAACCTTTGTGCTCCAATTCCTCTTACTACAAATAAAAAATGATTAATTATTAATCTGTTGTGTTCTGTCCAACTAGCCAAGACTCCTGAATTCAGGCATAATACCATCAGATAAATTGGTTAGCATATCAGCTTGCTAACTGTCCATAAGGAGACTAGCTACAGACTCAAATTCAGGAGAAAGCAGAGAATCTGTAAAGAATGGAAACTACATGTAACAAAAAATCAGCCAGACTCTTGAATGGCTTTATTAGAAAAATAAAACAACAAAAAAGAACTAAGTCTGAAAGAACTAAGTTCCAAACAGCATATAAGAAATCAATGGAATAGAAATATTTCATTCTCTTTAATCATGTGTTTTATCACATTTCACATCAGACTATCTTTTGTTTATGCCATTAATAACTAGAAAAATAGGAATTGCAGGATATTTACCCATAACTCATTCCTTTTAACTTGCTGAAAAGGCTGCCTAAAGAGAACAGTGTTTGAAGATCTTAATCAGTGCCCCTTCTATAATTTTAATTGATGAATCTGCCTTTTAAAATAAGTTTTATGAAGATTTATATTGCAACATATAAAATATTATATGCTCTATTCCATCACAAAGGAAGTGTTTAGGTAAGGAAAAGGGTAATTTACATAATGAAAGTGCTGAGTACAAGATGTGATACCAACTGCTATTAGACCTTGATTATGTTCATCACTGTGACATGAATTAATACCTAATTGCCTATCCTTTAATATAAAGGGATTATTCTACTAATAAACTCAGACATTTATATAAATTATAGCAAAAATTCTCGCAATCCATCTTCATAAGGAACAGGGCACATTAATACTTCAAATCTAAGCTAAGAGAATTTCACTTAGAGCACTTTCATTCCATATCACTAGCTGCAATTTTTTTTTTCTGCCCTCTGGGAAAAAAGTTGTAATACTATCATCATGTTACATTTATTGAGAATATATGTTAGGAAAACACCACCATCAACAGTATAACAGCAAACAGTATAAACCTGAAATAGACTATGTAGAAGAACAAACTATTTTTGTTTGTGAAATGGAAATAACTTGATAGAAGAAACAAACAACCCCTATCAAAATCTGAATTTAATGACCTAGGCCCAATCTGTATTGTAGTAATTCTAGTCATGGAACAAGGCTTTCTATCCACTGCAGATCCATGAACATACCTTACTGGCGGTTGAAGTTTGAAGTCTGAAATGGTTTTACGCATGTTATTTGCACATATACACAGGGGAAAAGGGGATGAACTCAAATCAGTGATACTGTATGTTATATAAGCTGAAATGTTTTTCTCCTAGCACAAGGAACTTTTGAATTAAATAATCTACATTTTACCAGTATAAATTTACATATGGCAGGCAAAGCAAAAATCAAATTATCTGTCTGAAGCTGCTAGAATTTCAAAAGGTGTTGCAGTTGAACTTCCTTTCCTCCACCTCTCCATCAAATATTGCCGTACAAATCTTCTAATATTGTATGGTGTGCATATCATAATGTTGGACTAACATCTTTTAATTGGCCTATGTTCTACTTAGAGCTAAGTTAAAGGCCAAAGATACAGCTGGATTCTCACCTTTTCAGGCCGAGTTCTATTTGGCTAGCAGAACTTATCTTTCCTCTATTTTCCTTTTCTGGATAGCTATTTCAAAAGGATAGAAGTCCTCCAACCCACTTCATCTTGGAACATATTCAATCCTGCAACTCACTCTGGGAATCAAAGATGTCCTAGAACACTATGAGTGTCTTCAGCTCTCTCTGATATACAATATATTGGTATAATAAGGTCCAGTTCCCCTCAGGCTCAACAACCAACATTATTTATCAACAGGACCATAAATATTCAGAAGCCAAGACTGTCAAGCTTCATCTTACCTTCAGCCAAGCTCTTCTTCCTTTCCTCAGAGTTTCTCCTGGGTTTTTCCTTTCCCAGCTTAACTGTTCTTGTTTTTCTCTTCTGTAGATAAATCTTCCTAGGGAAACCTAAGCTATCAGCTTAAAGCAAAACATTTGGTGTCTTGGCTGCTTTTATGACAGACTCACAGAGAGGTATGATGTCCTATGTCACAAAGCATATATTTAACTAAATATAATTAATTTATTTTCATGAAGATATTTGAATGATAATCAAATCCTACATGTTTCAGCACATGTAGTTGGCCATGTGATATAAACACCCTTATATGCTCTTAGAAATGAAACATAATGAAGTTTTATTTGGAAATCATACTTTCAGCACTACATATATTTACCCTAATTTTACCACGCACCAAAAAAACTTAATACAATGAAACTGCATTTTCTAGAACAAACTATTTATTTATTTTGTTTGTCAAACATGTTCAAGATAACAAGTATAGGTATGAACATAAACATGAACAAAGGAAGTAAATACAGATAAATGGGGACAGTAGAACAGGGACGGTAGGCACTTATGCATGCCCCATTTAAGGACCTCTTCTTAAGAATGGGGTGAGGTCCACAGTAGACAATTTGATTGGGCAAAATGTACTTGCTTTCTCAAAATGATTTTTAACTAAAGAAACAGTATTAAATGAAGTTTGCATCTTAAATGTGGCAATGAAATATGTTGTGTCTCTCTAAAAAATAAAAATTCTGTGAGATAGAATGCTGGACAGCAGGATGAATAAAGAGATCAGTAAGGAACCCTAGTGATGCAGTGTTTAAAGTACAGTATTGCAGGCAAACTCTGTCAGCAGCTTGGAGTTTGATCCATTGGTTGAATCAGCCCCCCCATCCATTCAAGGTTGGTAAAATGAGGACCCAGACTGTTGGGGGAAATATGCAAATAACACTTACATTACAAACTGCCCAGAGAGAGTTATAATGTGCTTTGGAGTGGTACCTGTATATAAGTCTAAATGCTATTGCTAATAAAAAGTACAAGGAATTAATATACTAGTCCTAAAATGCAGAGATATTAGATTCACCTATTTAATTTAGTATTAAACAGAAATGCATACCTCAAACTAATGGGTGTCAAACTTGTGGCGGCATGTTGCTGTCATGTGACATTTTGCTATGTTTTTTCCCTTTGCGGAGCCTGCGTTTGACGCATCTGGCCCATGTGCCACCAGTTTGATACCACTGCTCTAAATTGATTTGCTTTGCCAGGTAGGACTCACAGAAGCACTCAAAGAAAAAAGCTTGCACACCCCAAAAATAAATCCTCTTTATTTTCTCTATTGATCACTTTTCTACTAAATTACATGTAAAATTGAAGCTTGTACAGTATTTCCCATTCTATTCAGCTGCCAATTTTTATCCAATTTCATCAATTCTCTGACTGCTGAAGTTAATGGGTTCCTACTGTGGATTCCGTGTCAAGTTCATCAATTAAATGTAATCAACTAAAATTGGTGACTAGGAAACTAGAAACTCTACAGACAACCCCTGAGTAATGCAGTATGTAGAAACTAATCTACCCCACATGATTCTCTGTACAAAAACAGAATTTTGCTTCAAATGTGGAATCTTTAATCAAATAGTAATAGCATAAGAAAGAAATAAGAAAAATAATAAAAATAACATATGATTGTATTGGGGCTGTAAAAAGCATTTGAAAATGGTATTTGCAATGAGTATCATTAAAATAGTTACACTGTTTGCAAGGTTTTTGTAGCTAATTTAAAAAAATTCCCAGGTCTATATGCACAGCCCTACCAAATATTACTTCATAAAATAATGAAAAAAGAAATCCTGTGAATATTTTTGAACTTTTTAAGTTCAGTGTTACAGTGTTGCAAGGGGCCACAGTCATGGGAACACCATGTCTGACTTTCCCTGATGGTTTTCTACAAAGTCAATGAGGAAGGCTGCAAGTTGTTTTTGTCCACAATACCCCACTGCCTGTCTGCATATACTCTGCCAGCCCTCCCATGTCTTTCTTTAACTCATACACAGTCTGCGCTGGGCCTCCAAGCTCTCTCTGGCAATCCATGATTCACACACAATCTGCTCTGGACCTGCCAAGCCCTCCTCAGCTTCCTTCAACCATCTTTATGGGTTAAATGTGCCTTTTTAACCCTTTGACAAATGGTGCAGTGATGCATAGGATCTATCTGTTAACAGATAACTCTGTACTTGAAATAAATGAACAGTTAAAAATGCTAAAGAATCTTCTTCTCATGTATGGCTGACAAGTTCTCTTCCTCTTCCTGATGATCCTCTTCCGATAGAAAGAAAAATTATTTCAGCAAGATCACACATTTGTTTTTCGACAGAAATATGAACTACTGAAGTTTTCTAGTCTGTGCTTGAATAGTTTAGTTATTGAAAAGAAAAGAGAAAAATTCTATTATTGTGTATGTGCTTTTGTCCCTATGGATGTTCATTCTGTTGCATGTGTTGTAAAGGTATGCATTTATTTCTCTTAAAACTTGGTAGATTTCAGACTAATTGGATCTTTCTTTCTTTTTTTAATAACTGCAGCCTGGATCTACTAACTAGAGTCAGGTGTCAAAACATATGAATTAGTATAATTATTATTTATTACATGTACTTAAAATCTATCTTTTAGGATAGAAATTGCCCCAGAGCAGCTTATAATCAGTATAAACAACTTAAAATAAAAACACAATAAATAGTGTTCAAAAGCAAAGACATTTCTAGGATGATTCCCACAAGGTAAATGGTAACAACATCCTTGTTGAGGGAAGGATCCAACTGGTCAAGCTTTCATGGTGGCTACTGGCTGCCTTTTTGTTCCTTCCCTTCTCTTAACGGATATTTCTCACAGAGAATTTGGTAATTGTTAGGGATAACATTGTTCACCCTAACTGGTTTAGGTGAAATAATAACTATGAATCATAGTTAGTGTATGTTAGAGTGTATACAGCTTTAACTGTGAAATAGCAATTAAAGGAGGGGTTATGAAAACAATATAAAAGTAGCAAGACTACGGCTTGCTCACTCTCTCTGGCTTTGATGATCCCTGATTACTGCTTGGAATCAAGACTGCATTGCTCGAACGGGAGAGACAACAAAGGACTGATTTTGTAAGTGAACTGACATAGGATATTCTACATGGACTTTGCAAACTGAATACCCCTGAATGGACTGACTACATGGTAAATGAATATTGGACTGTTATTTGACTATGCCATAAACTTATACTGGAATAAACTATATTCTTGATAACACAAGCGTATCTATTATTTTTACTGTATGTTAATAAACATACAAGCTTAGCTCACTCATTTATCTGTGTGCCTATCTGACTAACGCTGCACATTCTGTTTAGCTTGTCTACCTAACCCTGGTTGGGGAACCCAGGCTTAACAGTAATAATAATCTTGAGAAAGTAGGAAGAAGAGTTTAGTCAAGTTGGCTTTTGTGATGTTTAACATTTTAAAAATCCACAATGTCTTTGAACATATTCTGAGCCTAAGAATTTGTTTTCAGTATCTCAACTGCATTGGGTTTCAACCTACAAGTGAAACTCGAAAAATTAGAATATCGTGCAAAAGTTCATTTATTTCAGTAATGCAACTTAAAAAGTGAACCAAATAGAAGAGATAGACTCATTACATGCAAAGCAAGATAGTTCAAGCCATGATTTGTCATAATTGAGATGATGATGGCTTACAGCTCATGAAAACCCCAAATCTACAATCTCAGAAAATTAAAATATTGTGAAAAGGTTCAATATTCTAGGCTCAAAGTGTCCCACTCTAATCGGCTAATTAAGCCATAACACCTGCAAAGGGTTCCTGGGCCTTTAAATGGTCTCAGTCTGATTCAGTAGGAAGCACAATCATGGGAAAGACTGCTGATCTGACAGTTGTGCAGAAAACCATCATTGACACCCTCCATAAGGAGGGAAAGCCTCAAAAGGTAATTGCAAAAGAAGTTGGATGTTCCCAAAATGCTGTATCAAAGCACATTAATAGAAAGTTATGTGGAAGGGAAAAGTGTGGAAGAAAAAGGTGCACAAGCAGCAGGGATGACTGCAGCCTAGAGAGGATTGTCAGGAAAAGGCCATTCAAAAGTGTTGGGGACTTTCACAAGGAGTGGACTGATGCTGGAGTCAATGCATCAAGAGCCACACACAAACGGATCCTGGACATGGGCTTCAGATGTCGTATTCCTCTTGTCAAGCTGCTCCTGAACAACAAACAAGGTCAGAAGCGTCTTACCTGGGCTAAAGAAAAACAGAACTGGTCTGTTGCTCAGTGGTCCAAAGGCCTCTTTTCTGATGAGAGCAACTTTTACATTTCATTTGGAAACCAAGGACCCAGAGTCTGGAGGAAGAATGGAGAGGCACACATTGCAAGATGCTTGAAGTCCAGTGTGGAATTTCCACAGTCTCTGTTGATTTGGGGAGCCATGTCATCTGCTGGTGTTGGTCCACTGTGCTTCATTAAATCCAAGGTCAATGCAGCCGTCTACCAGGAGATTTTGGAGCACTTCATGTTTCCTTCCGCAGACGAGTTTTATGGGGATAATGACTTCATTTTCCAGCAGGACTTGGCACCTGCCCACACTGCCAAAAGCACCAAAACCTGGTTCAATGACCGTGGGATTACTGTGTTTGATTGGCCAGCAAACTCGCCTGACCTGAACCCCATAGAGAATCTATGGGGCATTGCTAAGAGAAAGATGAGAGACATGAGACTGAACAATGCAGAAGAGCTAAAGGCTGCTATTGAAGCATCCTGGTCTTCCATAACACAGTGGCACAGACAGCAGTGCCACAGACTGATAGCTTCCATGCCATGCCACATTGAGGCAGTAATTGCTGCAAAAGGGGCCCAAACCAAGTACTGAGTACATATGCATGCTTATACTTTTCAGAGGTCCGATATTGTTCTATGTACAATCCTTGTCTTATTGATTGCATGTAATATTCTAATTTTCTGAGATTGTAGATTTGGGGTTTTCATGAGCTGTAAGCCATAATCATCTCAATTATGACAAATCACAGCTTGAACTGTCTTGCTTTGCATGTAATGAGTCTATCTCATATATTAGTTTCACCTTTTAAGTTGCATTACTGAAATAAATAAACTTTTGAATGATAGTCTAATTTTTTGAGTTTCACCTGTATTTTTTTTTCAAAAATACATCACACTTTCTTCTTTAGCATCCTAATTTAAGCAAACAAAATCATTTTGTTACCAAGTTGTCAAGACTACTTACTGTCAGATTAAAATCTATTCTAAATCTTTACAGTCAAAGGGGCAGCTTAATGTTTCATCAAATAATTTTAAGTGAATTTTTCAGTACTGAATACTATGGCAACTTGCTTGGAGAAAAAAAAAGTCAATGCAGGCAGTAGCCACCACTATTTTTCTGTCACAGTAATACCACTTATATTTCATTGCCTCTGTAAAGAATATCAGAAGAAATTTGTATGCACTGAAAACCTCAGGCAATGATTTTTGACTTCATTTTGCAAAACAAATTCATGAGAAGAATTAGGAATCTTCCTGAAATGTGGTATTTACTCTTAATGCATTCCTAAAAAACTGAATTTTATATCTGAAGGGAAAAAACATGTGGCATTTCCATTTAAGTCAGATATTAAGTATACTCATGTACAAAGCATTCAAGAGCTGGCCTGTCATACTTTTTTGAAAAATATGATCTTAATAATTAAGATAGCAAACTAAGCAGACAGACGGATAGTAAATAAAACTATTGCTTCCCAAAAGAGAGACTGAATTCAGTTGTCCATGTGTGTGAGAAAGAGAGATATTAAATCATTAACTTCAGTATCTAGAGTGACTGGATCAGCACTAATCATTTTCCGCCATAAGTAGCTGAGTGAAAACACAGAGAATATGGGCTGCTGAGAGTTTTTTTTGTTCCCGTATCAACTACATATACGTCCTACTGCTTTTTCTTTAACATGTACAAAGTATAGACCAATAAAGAACATCAATAAAAAATGCAATTTCACAACATTATTATTGGACCCTGGAAGACAGTTGTTTTTGGTCTCCTCCCCTTGCCTCCCTGTTCATGTAGAGAAAACCTCAAAGCCATTTCCATTAACATAGTAACATTTTTTGAAGCAGCAAGTCTGGCAACAATCTGTTGCAGGCAGAAGGCAGGAAAGATCGGAGGAAAGATCTTTTTCAGCTTGACAGTACTGAAAGCCAAAAGGTATTAAGAAAAGGCTAAAAAGTGAATTGTTCTAAGCCGCTATTATTCCACATAAGGATATCTTTCACTAATTCCATATCACACTTAAAAGCTTTGTACATTATTGTTTCTAAAAGGATTTTTCTCCCTTGCCCTCATTTTATGTGCACAGGTAGACAAAAGATCACTGCGTTGGGTTTTTATTTAATGGGAAACTTCTCTTTCTATTGGTGCAACCTTTACCAGGAATCAGAGCCGGATTGAGGCTAAAAATGGAAATGATTGTTCTCAGGTTATGATTCAATTTATTAAATGGATTCTTGGACTCAATGTATTTGGTACTACATTACTGACTACAGGGATACAGCTACAGTTTCAAATAGTAAAGCAATAAATAGGTATAATAAAAGTCAGGTGTATGACTGCAAGGGGGATGAAATGTTTTGGATGTAGGATGATGCTACCTAATGTTCACAAGATAGGTATTTGCCTGACAGGTTTACACATTCCTATTCAGGCAAGATCTGATTAAAGCATGGCTGCAGATCATGTATGCAAGGATGTTACCCAAAACTCTTTCTGCTACTTGGAAAAAAGAATTTTTCCCTTCAAAATAAGATAGAAATGGCAGATTCAGCAACTGGAAAGTGGAATTTAACCACCTCTCCTTTTACCTCAGATTTACCATAGAACAGGATTTTCCGGTTATAAATGGGCAAAGAGATAACATTTATTACAAGTTTATTCTATTCTGTGGAGCAGGGGTTCCCAACCCCTGGTCCATGGACTGGCACTGGGCGGTGGCATGCCAGAAATGGAGCCATACAAACAAGTGAGGCCCCATCCATGGGATGCAAGCAGCATCCGAAACCACGCCCCCATGGAAAAAACTCTCTCCGTGGAACCAGTCTCTAGTGTCCAAAAGGTTAGGAGGCCATTACTCTGGAGGGTATTTATCTAATTATTATTGAGAAGTTAATTATTGTGCTGTGTTAGTTAATATTTTATTGTCTCTGGTATTTATATATAATTTGTAAGTAAATTTTCTCTTCACAGCACAGTTCACAGAAGGAACTCTTCAAAGTAAAATTCCTCTAAATTAGGAGAAAACCAACATCACCTGAAATTTATGAACAATTCTGAAAGGACTTTCAACAGATATGGGTGGGAGGAATTCAGTATGTGTAGTATCTGAGATCATTTTAAATGGATAGTGGCCTACGAAATGGCTTGGGGAGAAAGATACAAAAAAGTATTATAGAGATATTTTCCTGCCAGATTCTTCAATGCCTTCAACAATGACAGAGCTTCTAATGTGCTTCCTTCTGTGGAAAAGTTGGG
Source organism: Laticauda colubrina (assembly GCA_015471245.1). Classification (NCBI taxonomy): domain Eukaryota; kingdom Metazoa; phylum Chordata; class Lepidosauria; order Squamata; family Elapidae; genus Laticauda; species Laticauda colubrina. The sequence goes on from BLBF01000004.1 coordinate 77,678,925, forward strand.
ATATCTGCCTTGAAAATACCCCATATGGAATTGTATAGCACAGACAAACATCAGCACAGGAAATATTTTATCACATTTTGTGTTGTGTAATAAATTGCTTTATAATACTTATGTTACACAATATTTTATAATAGTCCCTGACATATGATTTTAATGGAATCTGCCTATTATGACAGTAAGTCATAGTTGTAGTTAAGTGAGGCTGCCCACATGGTTGCCTTGCTTAACAACCAAAATCCTTTCTCACTGGGTCCACCTTACATCTACTTCTCAACTGGTTGGATCCCCATAGGCTTGAAATGTGCTTGCTATCCCATTGGGTCCCACACCCTCCTCTCTCCTATCACGTCGCGGTCCACTTACTTTTTCCAAAGAATGCTTTTGGAAAAGAGAAGCAGCTGATCTGCCACATGACCTCCCTATACAGAGACCATATGATGCCATCCAGGAAGCAGATGCCATTTTTGAAATGGCTTCAATTCTCAAAATAGCACATTATGATCCTATCTAACTCACACCTGTTATTTTCATGATTCAGGAAGCATTTTTGCCCAAGGACAAAGAAAGGGGGGTTGGCTCAGGAAACCATATGTAGGAGAAGCTGAACCAACCCCCATCACTTCCCCAGTGAACATAACGACTTCCTGCCTTTCCCTTGGCTAGCATGCGTATTTGCGCCATGCTTCTCAGCAATAATAATAATAATAATTGTGCAATGTGGCAGAAAAACTGTAAGAATGTCAGCCAATGGGGAAGGTAATGTCTCACTTTAGGACACATCATTTAGTGGTCTCAATTATGATTGTAAGAAAGGATTATCTTGCGCTCTCTTTTGTTTTTAAAAATGTTGACTTTTTCATTTCTGAGGATCTCTTTACTCCATTGAATCGCTATTTGTGATTTTCACTTGTTCTTGACCCATTCACTCTTTCTTCCTTTGTTTCAATTCACATACACTTATTCAATTTCTATTTTTTTACTACATACACTTCCTAAGTAATCTCAACCCTACTGTGTCCAGCTCAATTTTGTTTCTTCTGACATACCCACTCTTATTTTCATATAATAAAGTAGGCAGAAATGTTTTTATACACAGTCATATTTATTTGGATAAACATTCATTATATACACACATACAACCACACATTCTCCATGTTTATGCACTGCCCTGTTTAACAACTGTTTGCAATTACAACAGTGATGTAGAAGTAACTTCTTACCAATCCTTGCATTACATCACAGGTCTGTAAAGCAAAGAAAAGTGCAGTTGCAGTTTCACTTAGTAACTGCTTTCTTAATGACCAACTTGCTAGTTCCAGTTGTGATTTCTAAAGAAGGACTATCTGTAATTTATGTGCCCAAACACTGCATCAATGTTTAGCTAGAATACTGAATGAAGGCTTAAAAAGTGCAGGCATTTGGAAACAAAACAAAAACCTCTAAATACAAAGATTTCACTGTTTCCTACAAGAGTACTAAATAGAATAATCAACCACACAGGAGCTTTTGTTTTCATGGATTTAATGTACTAAATTCCAATTTAATCAATTTGTGTAATGTGCAAACTGAAGACCTGGTTCCAAATATTAGTGCATTTTCAGTGTGATAATATTATAACTGTTCATCCTCTCAAGTTCTCATTTATATTAGAACATTAAGCATGAAATAAAATATCACCGCAACCAAGTAAATAACCTGGAATAGCACTTTAAAGTACCCACTAACACAACATCAGCAATATTTTGAAGGATGAAACCAACAGGAATAAAGACTGAAATATTACGACTCATAAAAAGTACACTGGCATGATATTCATAACAATATGTCGATACCAGAAAAAGGCAATGATTTACAAGGGATTAAATCTAATATTACATTGTATGGAAACAATATGCATTTAAAAGGAATAAATTAACAAATATTCTATCGGTTGAAATATGATTCCACAGTTTCCTCCCTCCCTCCCTCCCTCATCTTTTTTTCATTGCCTTCACTTTCTCTAAGTTTAGTTTACATTGGTTTTCTACTGTTGTAATTAAAATTCTTAATAAAAATTATATTCAAAATTTCCAGATGCAGTACATGCTTGGTTTATACTGATAGTTACTACTCTTTTGTATGACATTTAATCTTGATTTCTGATTACATTTCACTTCTATTTGTGTTTCTATCTTTTCTTTGCAAGAACTGATCTCTTGGTGTTGTTCTTTTTTTAATGGTACACTATTTTTAATAATAGTTTTTTATTTGCAGAAAATTAGTTGTGTAATGACTTGTTTTTCATTCTGGAAATTATAAGTGTGAGCTTCTGAATGATACCATCTATATGCATTGCTTCCCATGACTGGAAGAAAATGGTTGGCTACCTAGTGCTTAGTGGAAGGGTAATTTTCAGAAATATAACTATGTCCCTATCTTGATACTCATTATACTAGTTTGCCAACCAAAGATACCAAATATAATCATACAAGATATTTTTATCATTTATTATCTTTTAATATACTGGGATGACTATTATTAGTACACATTTTGAGATAGAGAATTTTAATGTATACTGGTTGCCTGAACATTTCAGGCAGGAATAGTAGATTGCATTGGAAAAAATGCTTTTTGATAATAAACTATAATAAGCATGTTCTACTGCACTAATGTTGTTGTAAATGAGTGCCTTAGACTATTTCACTGGGTTCAGGATTAAACTACAATAGCAATGCAATCCAAAAATTTAGAAAATCCATGTTGGAATCATATGACACTAAAATATTTTATCACATAAACATTTTGGGTCACATAAAATAAATTGAGCCAAGACTAAAAACATTATTAAATAAAAATCTAGGTATAAAAATTATTAAATATATTGAATTAAGTCTATTAAATGTTGAACTCACTCAAAGAGACATTATGGATGTAACTCTATTTTTTAATAGAGTTCTTCCCCTTAGAATTCTTCCCCTTAGAGTTGCTATTTCACAATTTGCAATGGATAGGGCAAAATTACTCTGTTGAGTTTATTGTCCATAGCCTCTAATAAGCATGTTTTTTGACCTACTTCCAGAGATAGTATTCAGCAGGTTCTGACCAGTTCTGGAGAACCGATAGTGGAAATTTTGAGTTGTTCGGAAAACCAGAAAATACACCCTCTGATTGGAGATTTTACAGTATCCTTCCCCTGCCACGCCCACCAAGCCATGCCCACAGAACCAGTAGTAAAAAAAATTGAATCCCACCACTGCTCACTTCCCATATCATTCAGTTCCCATGATCTATTTCTGGGCTTATGCAAGCAATAATTAAATTTAAATATCTTGTGACTGTGCAACAGGAACAGTCCTTTCAGACAAAGCACTTCAGAGACTGGGGAATAAGACTTCACATGTCATGCTTTTCTGATATTTCTGTTTTGCAGCTTTTAATGTGTTCTTAGAAAAGATATTTATAAAACATTTAATAAAGTGAAGCCAAAGATTTAAAGTGGGTAACTGTGACCATTTTAGGAAATAGAAAGAGTAGCACTAGAAGATTAACCTTGCTATATATTTTATTAATTTTGATCCTTTATGGATATTTTATTGTTTATCATTCAATTATTAATTTTTAAAATTTAATTTTATAACCTTTAATGAACTATTTACCCGATTAAGGTTTTGATATTTACTATATCAAGACTGACTTACTGTAGACTATTTTATGTATAGTCCACAGTGGAAAAACTATATTAGAGGAAAACCTACCATCAGCCATCAAAGGTTGCTGCATCTAAATTACAAAATCATTTTAAAGAACTAAATGAAATATTCATCTTGTCACTTCCAATTCTTTTCTCTTCATTATATTAATTATTCTTTTTCTCTCCAGTCTTACAAAAATATGTTGTGCATAAATAAACATATACAAATGCAGTTTCGCAGAAATATAACCATTTATTATCCAAAGCCTATTTTTAAAGAATGGGGTTTTGTTTGTAAAAGGGACATTAAGATAATATTTGATTTTTATCACAACATGCACATTGGTTGCGAAAGTATCAATTTTGCCACAAATTAACATTACAAATATTCATGCCTGCAAAGCACCATGTGGAAAATATGGGAAAACAATCCTGCAAGACAGCTTCTTTTAACTTTTAACCTTGTTTCTTTTAAATGAAGTTGACATGTTAATCAATATTTCTTTATACTTTTAATAGAGCTCATATTACAGAGGTATTTTTTACTTTTTTTCTTACACCATATATTTAATATTGCAAGTAACATGGATCAGCCAAGTTTTGCATATCTCCATGTTCTAGAAAAAATTTCAGTGAGATATATTTAAAAGCTATGGTTTTGATACTACTTCCATCTCCTGGCAAAAGTAAAATATTAACATGATTTTGTCACTTTTATCTAATCCTTATAAACTTTTCATGTTTAAATTCCAAAGTGATATAATTTAAAAACCATAAAATGCATGTCCAAGACATCAAAATACAAGAGTGACAGAAAGAGAAAAATAGAGGACAATTGACATATAAATATATTATTTACAAATAATACTGTAAACCAATATTACCTGGAACAAGCTCCATCACAATATAAATAGGCTGCCTTTGGGTACATACTCCTATAAGCTTCACGATATTGGGATGGTCATATTGTTTGAGTATTCTGCAAAGAGGTGGAAAATTTCCTTATATCAGTGTAAAATATTAATCCCTAAATGCTCTTTAATTTATCATAAGAAAAAAGTTAATTCACTCACATTTATTCTTCCAGGAAATTTAATGACTATCATTTTAGATATATCTTGCTTATAAAAACAGTAATGATCTAAACATATTCACTTTCTGTATAGAACAAATATAGGATAATGTCCTCATTGCTGACCTTTCTCTGCCCTTCTCCCATCCTAGAGAGGCTTAATTCAAGTAACTTCTACATTATTAATAATGTAACAGCACAAACACTTTCAAATTGAAATACAGTTTGAAGTGGGAAATATTTTCAGTCACTAAAAGGCTAGGTGCCACTGGCCGATGGACGCAAAACGTATGTATAAAGGACACCGCGGACGAGCAAAATTTCGGGGGTGTCTCCATCCGTTGTCATCCGCTTCAAAAAGTGGCGAAAATTTACATAAACAGAATGGAAAAGAACGGACATGGGTAGTATGTAGCGGGGACGTTAAACGGATGTTCATAGGAAGCCTAGCGGATGACAGTGGATAACACCTCCGAAGGGGTTACGGGGGAGAATTTCGAAGCGGACACATAGCGGATGAAGCAGATGCATCACGTACGCCTAAAGGAAAGAAAGGGGATGCCGCGCGGATGTATATCGGATGCAAACACATTCTTTCTATTTCTGTGCTACTAACAATGTATAGACGTTCCATGTACCCTTTCTTTCCTCCCCCTTTCCGTTTTCAGCTGCAGCGGATGTGAGTTGCGAGGATGCCCAGAGGATGCAGAAAGGATACAGCGGATGTTTAACGGATGATAAACGGACATAGAATGTTTGTTGCTCGTATGTCGCGGATTTACATCGTACACGGCGGAAATTTTATCCGTTCACAAAGTTTTGTGCAGCTCAAAACTTCTTGTGCGGATGAAATCGCAGTGGACGGATCCTCGATGGATAAAGCATATGAAACCCGTATGCAATGAGTACACAATGGATGCATAGTGTTTTCCAACGGATGGCAAGCTTTTTTTAACGTTTTACATCATCTTTGCATCCGTAAGTGCAGTGGGATAGGGCCTTTAATGACTTTTTAAATTATATATTTTGGTATTTTTTTTACTTCTTACCTAGCCTCTGATAAAAACTTTATTTTCAGTTCTTGAGGAAGATCTTCTTTACATGTTTTTACAGCAACAGGTGTTTTATCTTTTAATGTTCCCTTATAGACTTCACCAAAGTTACCCTGAAGTTGTAAATATTAGAAGTTGTCAGTGAACAAAACAGTGAACAAAATCATATTCTAAATGCATAAAATCTCAAAATATCTTAATTCAATGCATTCATACTAATTTTCTTATATAAGGTCATGTAACTTAATAGATAAATTCATCTATTAAAATGATATTTACTTCTCTAAGTAGGTATTGTTTTTAATAGATGAACTAGTGAGTGCAGCAGTATCTTCAGCGGAGAAGGGAAGTCAGATTGTCATCAATAGTATCATAAAGTAATTGCTGCACTTGCCTCAAAGGTGCACATGCCTCAAAGGTGTAGCGTTCATATTTTAAAACTGTGGTATTTTCCATGTCATTTATAATTTTAGTATTTCTCAGAAGTGATCATTAAATTATCAGAACAGTGAGTAGTCAAGTAGGCATGAGGCTAACGGAGTGACCTTGGGCCAATCATACTCTCTCAGCCCTTGGAAGCAAACCACTCCTGAAATCTTGTTAAGAAAAATGTTGGGGCTTCTCCAGGCTGTTGCAGGAGTCAACACTGATTCAAAGGCTTGTGCATTTGCACACATGCACACAGACAATTATTGTAACTGTCAGAAGATTTTAAAAAAATAAATTAGAGTTAAGAATAATATAAGCACATATAATATTGTTTGGAAGAATGCAACTACAGCTCTAGCAATCTTCCTATGTTCTTCCTTGTGAAATTAGATCATATGAAGAATGTGTATTCTTTAGTAGAGACTCCATTTATATTAAATTTTATCTCAGTTTAGTTCCAATGTTCCCATCTTTTAAAATTATTTTAAACATATGTATGTATGTGTATACCCACACACACATTAATTAATAAAATGTTCTGGTGCTTTTGCAACTCCAAAGTACTGGGACAATGGGGTAAAATAAAAGATAAATACAAGAAATCTATAGTATAAATTTCTCCTCACGTCAGCATTAATACCCAAAAGGTTTGAGAATAATCACTTCAAATATAGCATTATTAAAACCATATTAGGCCTGGACATATGACTCTTCTTTGGAATACAAATAGCAAACTGCTACACAAACCATCAATATCAACTAGAAAAAAATGAAATCAAATCTATCTTTTAACACTGGTTCTGTTTCAGAGACCATAATTTTGCCAAATCTTAAAGGAGTAAAACCCATAAAGCAATGTTTCTTAATGTTTTTAAGATTGCACAATATGGTTCTACATTCAAATATGTCATTTGTTCTTTTCTTTTTAAATAAACATAAAAATATTTAAATATATCATATTTTGATATTATTTACTTCCCTTCACATTTAATACATTTAATGAGTGCAACTTTATATTTAATAAGATATAAATTGTCACACTGGACATAAATTAAAGCAGGTGATCTATCATGCATTGAGAAGGCTGAATACCTACTATGTCTTGTAAGAAGAAGTTTTCTAATAAGGTTTAATTTTAGGAGTTTCCCCATTGTTTTGATAGTTACTTACTTTGCCAAGTAATTCTCCCAGAATAACATCTTCATGATTGAGAATCCATTTTTTATCCTGCAGCAAGAGACATTAATATATATATATTTAAATGCTATTATTTCTTATTCATATCACTGGCTTTCTTCCAGAAGTATAATTCAGTGAAACTAGACAACCACATACTAAACGGTTTCAAGATAAGGACAGTCATGTGAAATCAGCTAATAAAATCATGGCAAATTCCTAATCAAAACTTTGGCTTGATATAATACCCATACAATATATCCATATTATCTTTAACATATGAATTCATCTATCATTTTTAAAAATTACAGAAAACATCATTAAATTTTATTATATTACATGTGAAAAGCCCAAATATTTATAACACTGATGAACTGTCTATATGCTTATAAGAGCTTTATGATCTTGATATAAAAATTTCAAAGAGCCCTTTCAATAAATTTTACTTAAAGAGCATTTTAGAGATTTTAGATACATTTTAATCCAAATAAAAATTACCACTGCTAGAAAGAGTTAAGCAAAAACAACCTAAAAAAAACTTTTGAGGTTACTGTTATCTTAACATTGTTTCTTTATTTTTAGCTATGTATCTTTACTGAAATATCTCTTATGAGATCAGACCATGAAAACATAAACCAAGTATATCTTAGTTTTCATTGAAGAAACCAGCAGTGGAAAAACCAATATCATCAACTCTTGTATGAGACCTTGAAGAGATATTTTTGAAAAAAATATAAAGTATTCAATTTTAAATTGTATACCAAGTAAATGGCAGAATTAATTTTGGATGCATTCTTAATATCCTATATAATTTTCAATAGCTTATAGATTGAAAGACAGATTCTATGGGTATGCGAGCTATCCCTATTTTGATCATCTAATGAAAAATGTTATATGCAAGACAGAGTAAAATATATGGCAGAAAAACAGATATCTAGTAGATAAAATCAGTGGTCACATTTCAAAGGCATTTGGAAAATGAGGTAAAAAATGAGAAACCAGACTGTGAGGACAATATGCTGATTCTGTAAATTGCTTAGAAATGGCTGTAAAACATTGTGAAGCGGTATATACATCTAAGTGCTATTGCTATTAGAAAAGAATAAGATGATTTGCATTAAGCAGAATAGCACAAGATCTTTATTAGGTATACTTTAGAAGACCACTCACTAATTATACATTTCATAGCACAAAGGAGTAATACTAAGGGAAATAGGTAGATAAAACTCGAAATATATTAAATCAGTACACTCAAATCAAAAAAACTTTGCAAATTTGCAAAGCAATATTAGCAATATTTATTACCCCAATTCTTTAAAAAGAATAATGAGCATTTTTCCAATCACTGAAAAGGAATTATAGCAGACAAATATGTTCTTCATTCATTGTCCAGTCCTCTGCTAGTTTCTTTTAATTCCTATTAATTTAATTCCTATTTGTGATATTCATTTATCTAACTTAAATCCTGACATACTGCTATATAATTAAAATTAAATTACTTAAAATTAAATTTAATTAAAATTATAATTAAAACAAAATTAAAATCAGTAACTTGAATCTCAGTTTAAGCACTTGGTAAAAGAGATGGATTTCTACAATTTTCCTAAATACTAGGAGAGGAGAGAGGCAAGGGTACCTGCTTATAAAATGTACTTCATAAGCATACAGGAAAATATCCTTTTCCATGTAAGCAGGCTTCTGGCATCAGGGGAAACTCCAAATGGATATCTCCTGCTGATCTAAATAACTGGACAGATTAAAGGAGCAGAAATGACCCCTTGGACAATCAGTTCCTAAGCTATATAGAGTTAAAGTTCAACATTAATATCTTAAATTGTGCTTGGTGAGTAATTACCACAATTCTTCTATTCAATCATGACCAATTCTTGGATTTGGACCATACATAATACATAATTTGCACCAGTCAACAGCTTGTTTAATCATTTTGCATTTAAAGCTATTGTTGGTCATTTTTCAACACTAGATCCACATTGAAATCATTTATAAAAGATGTACCGTATATACTCGCATATAAGCCAACTTTAGAACACTTTTTCCCCCCCCCAAGTTTGGGGGTCAGCTTATACGCGAATAAATCTGATTTGCTGGAGCATTGACTTAGCGTGGCGGCTTCACGCGATGAGTCTTGGCTCTCATCGCGCGAAGCCGCTGCCCGGCGAAAGCGATGAGAGTCTTGGCTCTCATCGCACAAAGTGCCCGACTTCGCGCGATGAGAGCCAAGACTCTCATCGCCTTCGCCGGGCAGCGGCTTGTACAGCCAATCAACTGGGAGACTCGATGGGAGGCGGGGAAGCGGCAGGCAGAGGCTTCGCCGGGCAGCGGCTTCGCGTGATGAGAGCCAAGACTCTCATCGCGTGAAGCCGCCATGCTAAGTCGCTGGAGCAAGTCGCCACGCTAAGTCGCTGCTGCAAGCCCTCGCCTGGCCCTTTGCAGCCCTTGCCTGACCCTTTGAAGCCCTCGCCTGGCCCTTAGCAGCCCTCACCTCAAGTAAAATGCGTGCAAAGTCGGGCACCATTTTTCTCCCTGGATGGACGATGAGCCGCAACTTTTCCCCACTGCCTTTTCCCTCTGGGCTTCACTTCTGCTGTTCAGGGAAGTCGCGCCCAAATCCCTGTCCTCCCAGAATCTTTCTGATGGTGAGCCTTGACGGTGAGATCAGGGGTTGAACACCATGGTATTTGGGGATCGGCTTATATGCGAGTTTTTGCAAAATTCCTCATTTGGGGGCAGTTTTTTAAGGGTCGGCTTATATGCGAGATCGGCTTATATGCGAGTATATACGGTAATCAAGGCATAGATAACAATGGCCAAGTCAGATTAGTTCAGGAAGAATCAAAGTTGGCACAATCACTATAGTTATGGAAAGATGTTACTTGCCATAGGTTTCATATGCAAATCTAATAACTGGGATCCAAGAAACAATCCCATACTGTGAACATACCCTTTGTTGGAAAGAAAACCTTTGTACTAAATAAACCTAACATCTACCTTGAATCCAATTTTCTCATTACCAACAGGATTGTTTCTTTGTCTGGATTTAATCATTCAAATTAATGATGATGAAATGAATGATAGGGAACAACAGAAAGGGGGTGTTACCACTATACTGATGATACCTATTCCAAAGCTGATGACCATATTCAGAGATGCATCTCAACAAGAACGATCAATTCCATCCAGCACTCTGGTCAAGGGAGAACCTAGCAACCCTTCCCTTGCAATTGCCATAAACCCTTGTCAACAGACTAAAAGCAATCCACAGAATCTGACTAATAAATGCAGCCACACACAAAATCATGACGAAATCAAACACATACAATCACACATGTAAGAAGAAAATCAGTACTAGAACAAAAGATATGTTTCATTGTTCAGTGGTTTAAAGTATTTATTTTAAAGACACTGTGAAGATGACATTTTAAAAATTTCTTGATGAGAAATATATTTGGTGTATAATTATTCAGAACAATAAACAAAATTGTACTATAAACTGCAATCAAATAAGCTGTCAGAAAATATTACAACTATTTATACCAGTACATTAGTCATTATGTCTGCTGCTGTTCCAATGCCATTTTATGTCATTGCTTTATGATATAAGCTTTCCACATTCGTTAAAGTCAAAAATCAAGCCAAAATCTTACTTAAATATTTAGGAGTTACAGATATTTGGTTACATGAGGGATTTGTGACAACCAAATGCAACATATCATAGGCTTGTGTGCGGTAGCTCAGCTTTGCCTCAGATATGTACTTTGTGACAAAAGGGTTGTTGTAGCAGTCCTCCCAGAGGTAAAAGGACAACATGATTGGTCTGAATGAGATGTTTCTACCAATTCTGACACTTCAATCAGCAGTTCTAACAGGAAATAAAGCACTTCAATGCAGCCATTTTACTTGACTCTTAGAAGGATGGAAACTGTGTTACTTGAAGAAGCAGTTTCAAGAGAATGTTCACTTCAATGTTTATCAAAGAGACTGCAAAACACAAGCATATGTATCTGCTAGAAAGTAGAGCAGATCTCATGCAGTTTGTTCCTGCCTGCTAGCAAATAAAAAACACAGAGGAAAACCTAGTTCTTCTATAAATCCATTTAATGCGAAAAAATATTGTTATACAATTCCAAATTTAGAAAATGCTTAAGCTTCACCAGATATTAAGTGTTCTTCCTACTGTTTTTTTTAAAAACTGATTCATGACAGAGCCTCACTCAGGCCATATATACTTAATGAAAACAAGACCACTGCATTAACCCATGGTTTTGCCCAACTCCAATAAGACTGTTGTCAGCTTTGGAAGCCATATTGGCACAAGATGCTTCCACGCTGCCACATTCTTGAGCCTGGGAAAATGGGAGGGGGGAATTTATTGGAGTGTATGTGGTTAGACATAATAGCATTCTTCTTCTAAGTCAAGGTCATGTTATTTCTGCACCTGGTTGGAGAGGACATCTCAAGTTGGGATGGATAGTGATTGGAGCATATGATGCAATGATGGGAGCAGGGGGTGGATTTGTAATTTTTTACTCATTGCAAGGAAATCCAGAACTTTCAGATTTGGGATTTCCCAGATGTGCCGGTTTACTACTGTAATAAAAAGAACCTTGGAGAGGATGCCTGTCTCAGAGTTATTTATTGGAGTGAAGGTTTTCTAGAATACTGACAATTGTTTCATATCACAGTGTGTAAAATAGAGCCTAACATCACCCTGGCAAAAGATTTAGTTGTTGTTTTGTCCATATGAACTATTTTTGGATGATCCGTATAGAAACAGAAAGGCTTACATTTTCCACAGGAAAACCCCAGTAGATGGGAATTTGAAATACAGTCCTATTCTTTCGATGCTTGTCAATTATAATGAATGTTCAACACTCTTTTCTGGTTATTGCCTATTTCAGAAGCAATTTTCTCACAAAAATAATCTTTCCAAGTCTTGGAAAAAATATATATTGTTTTAGGACCCCACATCCAAGCAGCTATCTTGAAACAGAATTAAAATTGGGGGGAGGGATGTAGACATTTGAAAGCATGTGTGATCTTTGGTTCAAAGGGCTTTCCCATTAATTGCAACAATGATAATCAGACACTTAATCCAGAAATTGACTGGTGTCCAAAACAGGACACAGAATTTAGCTATTCTATAAATATGATGTTTCAAAAGTTTCAGTTGATATATTAAATATGTATTAAACAGGTGGTGGGATGGGGACTTGAAGGACTATTGCCCTTAAAACAAAAGAGCACAAGACCTGTCTCCAGGTCTCTTATGCCTGACATCTTAGCAAAATAGGCCCCAATTGAATGCAATAGATTTTCTAACATAGGGGCTCAAATATTCCTTAAGGTAACATGATAGTGAATTGTACAAGGATTTAAGATTCTAAACCAGCTTTTTAAATCTGTTTTTTAAATAAACATAAAGCCAATGAACCTGACACAAATGCAATACATCATGATCAAAATATCTGCCTCAGAAAACATAATAGTAATGAATATTCTACATAAACTTTTTATTTTATTACTAATGCAGTGCTTTTACTATATATTATATACACAGAGAGAGATAAAACATCCCTCTGCTGATGCTCATATATTAGAATGAATACACACAGGCACACACTGTTTTTTAAAACATATTTAGAATACCACCATATACTGTATGAGTTACTATTATCTTCAAATATTTGGGCAGTGATTGCTACAATAAAATTTTCATTACTCGAATATAATTTATTGAATTGGTAACACATTACTTTACATGTAAGCATAAAAGGAAATCTTTGTTTGCCACTTTTCCTTTCAAAAATTTACTCACACATTGGCTCTTGTAATTTAAATCCTATTAAGATTTTTCCATTATGATTCTTAGCTTGACATACAGTGAATATGATATGTAATTGGGCCACAACTATTAATAGTTACTTCAATGACACAATGAAAAATGAACATTTTATTCAATAAGCTAACTGAACATCATTTTGTTTGTTCCATAGCATCAATTGTGATGCTCCAATTTAAATTCCAATAACTAAATGGGTACACTAGGATAATTTTGCATGAAAGAAGAATTAAAATATTCAAGGACTCTTGCCAAGGACTCACCTCACATGAATTTTAAACAAGCAATCAAACAGTGATCAAGCAGTACTTAACATAGAAGAAAGCATTTGTGTTACATGCATCACATGAAGAAAACTAACAAAATATTTTGAAATTCCTTTTTACTCTAATTATTTGTTAGATGAATTGATTTGTCTGAGCTTCTGAGCATGATCACAATGTAGCTGTTTGAAGATTTTTTTTTAAAAGAAATCCAATTAAAATAAATGCAAATGAATATTTCTATAGGTTTGATTTATAATACAGAAAAGTTTTCAGTATTCATTAAAATATACTATAAGTCTACAGATTATTTCCCAAACCAGATTGATAGTATCTTCCTACTATCATGATTAATATTTGTTCACATATTGCTGAAAAGTTCCTGCCAGTCAAAGTTCATCATTAGGATCCAGTCTTTTGCTAAAAAGAATTTTTTTTCATTTTCCTGACAACATTTACTCTGTTTTACTTGTTTAGGAAACAGTGATTTTTTAAAAGGATATTTTTTGTGCAGAATGTTGACAATATTTCACTCAATCAATAAATCAAAACTTTATGTTAATTCTTAGGTGAAATTATACTGCATATTGAAAAGAAAAAGCTTCAAAAATAGCTGAAAATTGATTTAGAAAGGTTGACTTTTCCATTACCAAGAGAGCTGTCAGGGCACTCAGTTAAACACAAACATTTCTTATCTAAAAGCTGTATTACAAGAATAACATTAAAAGGTTTAAAATAAATCTGACATTATTATTGCAACTAAGGTTTAGTATAGTTTTAGTCCATATATTAAATTACTAATATTATTGATTGTTGCCCACCCCAAAGAGCCTTTTGCATAATTATTTCTGATACATACACATATAGACACAAACACACATCATACTTTATTCAGAAAACATTATTTCAAGTAGCTACTAAAAGTCCTTACCTGCTTCACTGTCTGGGTTCATATTCTAAAAATAATTACGTTATTATTTGGAAGAATACATTTATACAAATCACTGTGAAGAAATGTTGTAATCTTATGGGAAGCAGAGAAGGATAAAATATCCATTTACAACCAACTAAAGCCTATGTAAAACCTGATTGAAAAAAACTTCTCAGCATGAGGACTAATATTAGAAATAGTTCTTGTTTAGCAACTACAATAAGGATTTGCTGTCCTATGTCTTTCCCAAAACTTCATGCCACCAAAGTGGTTCCCTATAATTCATCTCAGATCCTCACACTTTTTGATTCTCCTAGTGTTGCACCCAAGTGTCTGCCCTCAATGCAGAAGAGAGCATGAGGCAGTAATTTCAGCCTGCTTGACATTTTAACTTTCTAATATGTCTGAGCTTGCATAACTCTTTGAAAGAATAAAGATTAAATGTTTTACATGATTTTAAAATATGCAAGTAAAATCAAATATTAATAGACTCCTCCCAAAGATTGCTGCTGAACAGTAAGAATGGGTCTACTATATTTAACTAGCCAACAATTGATAAAAAATGGCATTAAGATACAATCTTGGATATTTGATCCAGGACAAATCAGAGTTAACTGTTGGAATGATTGGGGATAGAATGAAGCCATGGTAAACTTCTTATGAGTTGAATACAATAGTTTGTTAAAAGCGGGTGATATTTTGTTCTTGCCTTTTTTGTTTGCTTGTTGTTCTATTTGTTAATTATTTGGTCATTAATTTGGTCATTAATACAGTAGATAGATGACAAGGTAATAATTTTAAACAGAATTAAAAGTTTGAAAAATTTTGGGGCTGGTTTCGCAAGGGGTGGGAAACTAATATTGTTGTCACATATTTATCAGTATTCAACTAGCATGGATAAAAATGTAGTTGTATTTGTATTTTTTTTTTCCTAATGCAATGTTTTGTTTCTTTTGCTTTTTGGTTTATTTGTTCCTGTGAATCTCCTTTTTTGCAGTTTTCTACTTTAACATTTTTGAATAACAATAAAAATTATGACAAAAAATTAAATATTCATAAAAAGGAGAAATACAAATACCATATAGCCTGTCAGCAAAAAAAAAAATCAGGTTTCACCATTGTTATTAAATACACATACCTTAACAACAGGGTTCAGAAGAATAACGCCTGATTTCTTTGTAATCACATGTTTTGTTGTATAATGATATTCTATAAGCTGAGGAATCGTTGAAAATCCTGTTCCTTCAAATCTGTATTGATTCTATAGGACAAAATTGAGGAAGAAATACAAAAGTTAAGCAATGGGAACTGTTTCCATTAATGAAGTCATGCCTGACTTTACTGCTGTTTTATGCAACAAGTTTTCTTTAAAGAGCTTGTACCAAAGAATTCTGAAATGATTTATTAAGCTGTAATTATTTGGATAATATATAATGTATGACTTAGTTTGCTAAACCATAGTTCAGCAGCTGGAAACATTTGGAAATATAAGTTAATAATTGTTTCTTTTACTGTCTTCATCCCTCTCTTCACGAAGGTTCAAATGATAGTTTTGATAATTTTTTGCGTTCTCTTCGCTGATGATGTAAAACTATTCAACACCACCGACAATACTGCTATATTTCAAAATGACCTCAACTATGTATCAAAATGGTCAAACAAATGGCAACTTCAAATCTCAACGAATAAATGCTCTGTCTTACATATTGGCAAAAAAAATCAGAAAATAAAATACAAGCTGAATAGTAAAGACCTTGTTAATGATCCACTCTATCAAGGACCTTGGAGTACTCATCTCTAATGATCTAAGTGCTAGAGCCCACTGTAACTACATAGCCAAACAGGCATTAAGAGTTGTTAACCTAATCCTACGAAGCTTTTTCTCTGGTAATATTACACGATTAACTACAGCATGCAAAACATTTGCTAGACCAATACTTGAATATAGCTCATCAGTCTGGAACCCACATTAGATATCTATTAACACAGTTGAGAAAGTCCAGAAATATTTCACAAGATATTTCATAAGATATTTCTCTAATCATTGAAGAATACCTTATGCCGCCAGACTTGTAATTCTAGACCTAGAAAACGTAGAACTACACCGCCTTCAGTTCAATTTAAGTATAGTATATAAAATCATACATTGCAACGTCCTACCTGTCAATGAATACTTCAGTTTCAACCATAATAATACAAAAGCAAACAATAGATACAAACTCAAGGTAAACCGCACCAAACTTGTTTGCAGGAAATACGACTTCAGCAACAGAGTGGTCAATGTCTGGAATATTCTACCTGACTCTGTGGTTTCTTTCCCAAACCCCAAAAACTTTAACCTTAGACTGTCTACTATTGATCTTTCCTAAGAGGTCTGTAGGGGACGTGCATAAGTGCACCAACGTGCCTACCCTCCCTGTCCTATTGTTTCTTTTTATTTTTCTAATATGTATCCATTTTATGTATTCATAACTATGTTATACTTGTACCTGTTATATTATATTATAATCACTTGATAAAACAAACAAACAAACAAATAAATAGTTTATTTAACTTATGGATCAGTGCCGGGATTCAATTTTTTTTACTACTAGTTCTGTGGGAGTGGCAGGGGAAGAATACTGTAAAATCTCCAGTCAGAGTAGTATTTGGCTGTTCTCTGAACTACTCAAAATTTCTGCTACCGGTTCTCCAGAACTGTTCAGAACCTGCTGAACACCACCTCCATGATGGATGTTCATTGTTGTTATATCCAACATTGGAATTGTAGCCAATATACATATTCACTAAATAAGATTTCAAATTTAATTCAAAACAAAAAGTTTGTTTATAGCTGTCTCAAGCAAGTTCATCAAATTAGGATATATAGTATATAACCAAATTAAATCTCCATGAAAATAATTTAATTATAAAACCACTGCTATGCTATAAAAATGAGCAGGAAATTACAGCTTGAACAGAACATTAGTTTTTTTCCCAGTAAATTGAGAATAAATATTCTCAATATAATATAAATCTTATTTCTTATGGACAGAAAAAACACAAACCGTCTTCAACAGAGGTGGTATTCAGCAGATTCTGACCAGTTCTGGAGAACTGGTTGCAGAAATTTTGAGTAGTTCAGAAAACCAGCAAATACCACCTCTGACTGGCCCCACCCCCCATCTATTCTCTGCCTCCCAAGTCCCAGCTGATCATCTGGGTCTTCTTTCGTTGCCCTGCACCGGAGAACAAAGCTAGAAAGCAGGTTAGTGGGGTGGGGAGGGAATGGGGCATTTTGCAGTAACCTTCCCCCAGGAATGGAGAGGGAATGAATATTTTACAGTATCCTTCCCCTGGAGCAGGGTGGGAATTGAGATTTGCAGTATCCTTCCCCTGGAGTGGAGTGGAAATTGGGGTTTTACAGTGTCCTTCCCCTGCCACATCCACCAAGCCATGCCACGCCCACCAAGCTATGCCTACAGAACCGGTAATAAAAAATTTTGAATCCCACCACTGGTCTTCAAGTACAAGAAGCAATAATCAGTGTATGCCTTGAAATACTTCCTGATTTAACAAAGAAAATATTACACAATATTTATAACTTTTGTTCTAAGCCATAAAATAAAAATTAGAATGGAGTAGCAACTACTGTTGGACCTATTTTCTAACAGTTGTTTTTAAATCAACACAATAGAAATCTCTCTTACTGAAAGTAGTTGAAATGTACAGTATCTCTTTTACTTCCAAGTTATTTTAATAGGATGTAAATGGATATTGTTCATGTAAAGCAAAATGAGAATATACAGTAATCAGAAAAATAGTAAGCTTTTAAACAGTCTAATATTCCTCTGAAACACATAGTGATACATCATATAAAGGAAAATAACAGGGTTTTTCTTCCCACTGAAATCAAACCTTAGTTGCTTTATAACTCTTGTTATAAGCAGGGGTGTCAAACAGGATTTCTTTGAGGTCCGGATCACCATTTCAGTTCTCCTCTGCAGGCCGATGGGGGTGGGGGTAGGCGGGGGATGACTAATGCCTCCTGTAGCACCCTGCCAGCCAAAATGGCTGTGCCTCATTTTTCCCCCCATGGCCTTCTGCATCCTTCCAGCCAAAACAGTTGTGCCTCATTTTCGCCCCCATGGCCTTCTGCAGTAGTCTGCTGGTCAAAAACAGGCCAAATGGGCCATTTTTGGCCATTTTTTTGGCCCATTTTCAGCCCATTTCTCAATGCCTTTTGGGCCGATTTTTCAACCCATTTTGAGCCTGTTTTCTGGCCCATTTTACGGTGCATCTTGGGCCAATTTTTCAGCCAGCTTTGCCCAGCAGAGTGTTGCAGGAGGCCATAGAGGATGAAAATGAGATGGGGGGGAGACACATGGCCTATTATAGCCACCAGAAGCATAGTGGGCCAGTCCCTTATAGTTCCAGGACGGCCCCACAGGCCGGATTTGAGCACCCCTGTTCCAGAATATTAAGTGATAAAAAATTTGGAGCTCAAATACAAACAGACACACACATGACTTCCTTTTTTGAAATAATTCTAGTCAGCTCCAATTGTCTTTACAATTACTTTTAATAATGAAGTTTTTGAGATAATGTTTGAACACAGGTTTTGAAAAATCTTCATTAACACCTAAAATATAAGCTGATTATATAATACATTAATCATCACACTATAAAACTTCAGGTCGCTAAATATATCTTGTGTGTATCTAGGTGGTTTTCAAGACACAGAAGATTAAAAATTTTTATTTAGCTCTATTAATATCTGCTTCTTGCAGAGCAATAACCCAATTTCATCATTTCATATAACTTCCATCCATACTTTATTCTGGAACATTATTTCACACTCTTCATATTTTAATCTTCCCAGTTTAGACTTTTGTGCAGTAAATGCTTGAAGTGCTTTAGCTCTGTGAATTCTTTTGAATTTAAATGCTTGAATGATTTAGTTCCACTAAGAAGTTTGTGTGAAAAAAAATGAATTAATCATTCCTCAAATTAGAAATATTTATTTCACAATTCAATGAAACAATTGTGAATTATCTATTGCATATATACTACAGCTTTTTGAAAAGTTGGCTGGCCTTATTAGGACATGCATGAATCTAAAATCAGGATTAGGTAGAAAAATGGAGCATAGGTATCCTCCTACCATAGTTTCATGATTTTAGGAGAATTTGTTGAATAATTAACTTCCCCAATCCTCCCTTTTATTAGTAGTATATCTCTGAAGAATAAGAACAGCTTGTGTAAAACTCTGAAGTCTGGAAACTGAGTATGCCAGTGTTCCTCAGAACATTCTGCTTTATATTTATTCTTTTATTCATTCCATTTATATAATGTGTAGTCAACTACAAATTCATTGCAGTTTACAACATCAACATTCATAATTAAAATCAACAATTTAAAAATCCAGAGTACAAATATAAACTTATAAAAACCTAAGCATAAAATATAAAAAAACAAATTCAGTGAATCAGAGTAATATATACATCTACTAATGCTGCAACTAAAGATGGTGACAATATAGAAACTCTCCAAATGTTGTCCAGAAGAGCTCCATTCTGAGGAAATTTGTAATAGAAGGAACAAGCCTTAATTTTAAGGGGATGCTATTCCACAGGAGGCTGCAATTCAAAAGTTGTATCTCCTGGCTTCAGCTGCCATCACTTCTTTGGACCTGGGGTACCATCAAGCCAATTATAGGAAATGGTGCTCCTGGAATTACCAGGCACAAGCTATACAGGCTTTAAAGGGGGGAAAGACCAGCTCTTTGAACTGCATTCAAAAAAAATACTGGCAATGAATGTAGGGACTAGATAAAGACACATCTGTACTTGGAGGTAAAACCCAACAATTACTGAGAAGTTGTATTTTGTACCAATTTATTTCTGAATGCTCTTGAAAGAGCAGCCTCTTGTAGAATGTACTACAGTATTCTTACACAGACTACTGGCAACTGCATTGGCAACTGTAACATTTTCCTATTGGGGAGGGGAGAGAGTTCATTATTATCTTCATAAATTGCTACATAAGGTTCTGGACATGAAGTTCAATAACTGCAAGAACCAATTGGAAAAATAAAGAACTGCACTGCACTCCAAAAAATTAGATCAGTGCCTTTTAGGATAAAAATAGGAACTGGCAATCGTATAATTCTAAAGATATCTAATTAGAAATTAACAACAGAGCAAAGAACATTCCTATGCACCAGTTCAAAGGTAGAAAGATTACTATTGGAAACTACTGAATCCTGAATCAAATGCACAGAATAGTACTTGTGGCTCATAAGTGGTCGATAATGATTTCTTAGCTTAAAAAAGCAGGTAAGTAACATAATGCCTAGCTGTGCATAATTATTTAGCTATCTAACTATAATTTAAAACTAATTATGTAGCTACTGAAATCAAGTGTACTTCAATCACTTAAAAAATCAAAGTCAAACTTACATCAGCATACTGAATGATAAAATGTCTCCGTTGCCCATCAGAAAACACAGAAAGGACATATTCACCAGGCTTCCCATGGCTCTCTCGCACCAAAAAGTCCCCTTGCTGTTTTAATAGCTCTTGAGCTTCTATTCTTGGGATTGCCCCATGATACCAATCTTGTTCTGCCAGGGGTTTTTCACTCGCTGATATTACATCAAAAAACTTAAAAGAAAAATATGAAAAAGAATGATTAATATCATACCAAATTTGAGAATCAAGTTACTATAATTGTAAAAGGCACTGGGCTAAAAATGGAAGACTGAATTGAGGTCTAATTCTGCCTTAGGCATGAAATTAACTGGGGCCAGTCACCTTTTGCAGACTGTGAAAGTTGACATAACAAATCCAGACAGAAACTACTGTATATACTCGCATATAAGCTGACTTTAGAACGCTTTTTTTTCCCAAAAATTTGGGGGTTGGCTTATACGAGCATAAATCTGATTTGCTGGAGCAAGTCACCACGCTAAGTCGCTGCTGCAGCCCTCGCCTGGCCCTTTGCAGCCCTCACCTGGCCGTTTGAAGCCCTTGCATGGCCCTTTGCAGCCCTCGCCTGGCCCTTTGCAGCCCTCGCCTGGACCTTTGCAGCCTTTTTCCCTGGATGGATGATGAGCCACAACTTTTGCTCTGCCGACTTTTCCCTCTGTATTTTTCCCTCTTATTTATTTCCCTCTAATTTATGCGAGTTTTTGCAAAATGCCTCATTTTGGGGCAGTTTTTTAAGGGTCGGCTTATATGCGAGATTGGCTTATATGCGAGTATATACGGTAGTAGGCCAATAAACTACATTGTTTATATTCATTGGCTATATGTTAAAGATAATATAAATAGCATACTGTCTAGTCATAAGGGATAAATAATGAGAAAGTCATCCATTTATTGAAACATTCAAACATCAATGCTGCATTTTATTCTGTCTGTCTTTGTCTTTTCAATGTAATTAGTCAAAAGTGTACAAGCTGTGGTTCTGCTTTTGCTCAGGGCTACTCAGGAAGCTGCCAATGCTTTGCTGCAAACCCAGTGCTGTACACCGTTGTTACTTGCATACTTAATAAATCTATGTTATATCTTCAAAGTGATTTGGTTGTTTTAGGTGATCCAGGTTTTGGTTACAATATGAACTAAAATTAACATAACCTACCTGAGAACAAGCTGTTCCCATTCATATTTTCCCATCATATAATCACATCAAGGTAAATCAAATATTTAACAAGAAGTGAGAGAACAGGACAGATAAAAGCTGAGAATGGAAAATGATGATGTAATCTATGTCAGCACATCTTTAACTGAAAACCCTGATGAAACTATACAGGTTTAATTAATTTAGAAGTGTTAACAGTCAAATAAGGCAGTGGTACAAACATGACAAGCAGATCAATGTCTAAGAGATGGGCGAAATGGACCAATAAATATGTACAGTATTTCTTTTCTGATATTTCATCATCCTTTTATGTTCAATCCTGTTGGTCTATGCTTTGATTTCTGATACCAGCCATAAGGTTGATAGCTTGACCCTAGATTATTCTAGGGTACTTGGTCCCAGGAATATTCATTTTTTTCAATTATGATTATACTTCAAATGTGATGACTTTCTCGATCACAATAAAAACAATTTATATATATTTATAATCTAAAGTTTGCTCATTAAATGAGTGTGCACCTGTACTTTGGGAGTTCAAACATTTGAATTCTTTAGTGGTGGGTTTCATCTACTTCAGAATGTTAGGAAATACCATTCTCAGTATAGGAAATATTATAAACATTAATCAAATAAACCTTCCTGCAGCAAATAACAGTAAATTATGCAGAAAATAGTGAAATCAATTTTTTTCTTAATAAAGACAAAAGAATACATTACCTGCCCACTTACCGATGAAGAGCCTAACATAGATTTTGGTGATCTTATCATACCAGCAATGGAATGTCGAATTGTATCAAACCTGGAAACTTTATCTTTTTTATCCTAGAAAACAAAGAGAAGAAATAGTCCAACAGAAAATAAATCAACCATTTTTAGCAGATTAAATAGTTACTGCTAGATAAAGTTTTGGTTTTACCCCAAGTTAATCATCAAGCAGGAGTGAAAATGGTTTTCTGGTCTCTGTTTTTTTCTAAAAACATGAACATTTTTGAAGTATTTTGCCAAGAATGGACAATGACTATTAAAAAAATAAAATGTTTTTCACATATTACCAAAATAGTCTCATTTCATAACTCTGATTTTTTTCTTTTTAAAAACTGAAATGTATTTTATTAAGTGAAATTACATATATTTTGGTTTTGTTTTTCTATTTTCCTAGAAAGCTTTCCTTGGTACTTTTCCACCACAACAAAACTATGCAATGGTTTAAATGGGACAAATGGGTTACAGAACTCTCCAAGAGAATGTAGCATTATGATTCTGATAGATTAAATTCAAGAGCAGAATACAAAGCTGAACAGTACAGTATAATGTATTCAGAAGAAAGAAGCCATATAAAAGGGAAAGAGCAATAGGATTACAGTATAAGTAAACAAAATGCAGGCCTGTACTGAAACCTGGGAATTTGAGCATGAATTCCAAAAGAAAGCCTTTGTGTAAAAATGCAAGAAAGTAGAATAATACAAATATCTTATTTGGAAGTGCTGTAGATTGCTAATTAATTTTCTTTTTGTTGTTGGGTTCTACTCACTATTTGTATTGACAAATTTAATTTTGATTAACTTCTTCCATATCTTACTTTTTAGGAGTGCTTTCTTATACTTCAATATATGAGTGTTCCTGCTTCAATAGTGGAAATAGTTTTTCATCCACACAAAAGATTGCAAAATCAACCCAAAACAATGCAATAGATTGTTATTCTTGACACTGTCTCTTAATAATGACCCAATCACTGCATTACCATAGCTATAGTGTCTAATTTTGCTTCTAGGTCTTCCAGGCAATGGACTGACCAGTATATTTCATGCACCTTAGTAATGCCAAACCAAAAGGCCTTTTTTCATAAAAATGAATTATAGGAATAATTAGCAGCTACATGACTAAAAGGGGAAAGATTATTTTTCCCAAATTACTTCAAATAATGCATTAATATTACATTCACCAACATTCTATTTCTTGACTGTTGTCTGTAAAACAGATGACTGAAATAATATCCTTAACCCTTATATATAACCTGGCTTCCTTTACTATATATATTTACTAGCTTTTAAGATATTAATATTTACCTAGTTAAGTATTTTTAAAAACTAGAAAGCAAAGATGTTGACAAGTGATAATTTGCTAATTTTAAGATGGACAGCAACAGCGACTGTCAAAAGTACTAGCAAATGCATGAAACAGATTGACTTGAAGTGTGAACAAACATATCAGTTAGAACAAGTTAGATATAGGACAATACTTCTCAATTTTCTGACCTAAAATTGTTTAGAAGAGTGACTATATTCTCATAACAATTACCATCTGCTTTTTAATATCCTCACATCAATAATTTGATATTCATACATACATACATACATACATACATACATACATACATACATACACACACACACACATACACACACACACACATATACAGGCCTAGGATAGAAGAAGACAGCTTTACATAAAGTCTTATAATAAAAGTCTTATAGGCATCAGAAAAGACAGTAAAATTCAAATCAAATAGGGCAGATGGAATCTGACATCTTTCAAAAACACATCCTTTAGGCGTTTATAAAATTCTGCTCAAGGCATAAATGTAAGAAAATTGTCAGAGAAAAAAATATAAAAACAAGTATCTTGGTACCAACAGTAATTTGTAATTGCAATTATTATGATTCATTGATAAAAATGGTTTGATTTACTTTGTAAAAATTATAATATATGCCCATGTCTGTAGACTCTTTTTGCATTGGGTTCTTATTAAGAGAGTCAGGGCTACTTAAAACTGAGTCAGACAAGCAATATATAAAAAAGAAGGAATGAATAATATAGTGTGCTGTCCCAAACCAATAAATTAACTTATCAACCAAAAAGTTTACATATTATGAGGAAACTAGTTTGGAATATGTACATATATCTATGCAATCTTCCTAAATATTCAAGATAAGGAATGAACCAGAATTCAGTTTCTTTTTAATAAATACTAGATTGTTATTTGTAAACCAGGAATTGCAGCTTAATGAGGTTTTGAAGTTATCAGTCTAGCACACAAATTGGTAAGGTAGACCAGGGTCCTCAACTCCTATTACCAGACTGTGGCATATTCACAACCAGATTGCACAAGCAGTGGGCTGGTGTGCAAGCATAAACAGAGGGTCGCATAAACAGAGGGTCGGTGCCAAGCCGCAAAGGCTGGGGACCACTGAGATAGAGGATATGCAGCTGTTCTTGAAGAAGGTATTCAGTATTTGTTAAGTAAGCCTTGAAAGGCAGAATGAAGTAAAAAAGAAATGCCATAATGCTCTGTCTTGATTCAGTTTGGTGTAAAGGTCTATGTCAGCCCTTCAAAATTCTGTTGATACACCCTGAAATAATAGAATTCCAATAATCCTTGTGACATCTATTTCCTATTCTGTCTTCTTTGAAGGGCTGACAAGCAGCACAGAAGATGGGTATGGGAGAAACAGATGAAGGAAATGATTGAATTCAAAAGTTTTGTAGAGCCACAATCCTGCTTATGTACATACTTCAATATTATGTCTTATTCCATTCTTAAATAGCTTGTGAATAAAAATTTCTAGCTCATTGAAGATTTAAAATAGACAGTTTGTATAAAAAAGTCAAACTAGGTTAGCAAATATGAATCACAACATTCTTCTTGACTTTTAACATTGCATTTGCTTATATATTTTTCCTCAGAAGAGAGGAACAAGTTCGGAAACATATATTAATTTACTTCCTAGCAACAATTCAGCTTCCTTCTCATATTAACTTCTGAAAGGACATCAATCCAGAGAATAATTTGTGCGTGTGTGTTAGGGAAGGGGAGAATACTATTAATTGCCTGGTATAAACAGAAATTTATTGAATAGTTCTTTGGATAAATGGGCAGTGGATTAAGTGGAGGAGGAAAACAGATTTAAAGTGGAGGTTCTATCTGCAGCAGAGGAGAAGTAGCTATTGAATTAAAGAGTAAATCAAATGTTATCTAAATTAATTCTTTAACTAGGGATATTCTGTATCAACCTCAGTAGCTTACTTGGATTATAAAATTCTCTTCCTTTTGTGAAGAGAAAAGACGAGAGTTGTTAAAGGAATCACTGGCTGTCAATGTAACAGATTGTAAGAAAAAGGACCTAAACTTCAAAGGAAGTTTTGTGCTTCTTAAATAATCTCAAATTCCTAAAATAGGGAGATTAATTTCCATTTCTCAAACCACTCTTGTGTTATCTTTAAAAATAATTATCTTTTACTCCAAACTACCTCTTTCATACCGATAGTATGAGAAAGCAGAATAGTTTTTCAGGAAGTTTCCAGGTGGCATTTATTCTCAAACTCTATTGAGTCACAAAAAATATTCAAGATGCCGAGAAGATAATGTTCCTAAAAGCCAACTGTTACTTATTAAAAACAGCAGCTTTGAAAGAATATGTTTCCCATAATGCAAAAATTCTAATACCCAGTAAAAAAGGCCGTGATGTTGATTTATAATAATGCATCATAATGCAAGAAAAACTTTTCAGCTTACATTGTAAAATTGGACAATCAAATAGTTGTACTTGTGGACAGAGAAGACAGTAAATAAGCTGCTCCAATTGATAGTTGAACTTGGAATGTTCAACTCTAACACTCCAAGTTCCACTTAAACAGAATACCATAAACTAAAGGAAGTCAATTCATTTCATATAAATATCCTGCCTGTCTTTTAGGGTTTTTTTTTCTTTTTCAACAGATACAGATACTTTTGTGAATTTATTGTTTTGCAGTCTCCTACTTTTAAAAAGTGTTTAAAACTTGGTCAAAGAACTGATCAAAGAAAAAGTATATGGTTATTATAAATTACAAACTGATTCTAAATTTTGATATATACATTATAAAATGCTGAACAAAATTTAACATTTTGTTTAATATTTCTTAAAATATTTTTCTCAGAGTAACATTAGATGGTTAAAAAGTTATGAACCACTGCTACACAGCTACTCTTCATAAATCCTATTCACATAAGATAATTAAACTACTCCAAGATAAGCAAAACAAAAATATATAAAGTAAAATTATGATAAGGCCTAAAAGGATTCAAATTTAGGTAATTCCTTTTTCACACATGTGCATATGACAAAAGCTAAATTTAATCCATCACTTTATTTTACAGTTTTTAACCTTCTCACTGTAAAATATATTTAAATCATAGATTTCACTAGTATTTTCCAGAAATCAAAATGCCTATGCAGAGCAAATGGGAAGCCAGTTTATTTATTGAAGGAAATTGAGTCCTTCTTTCCAGTATTTCCTTTGCACAGACATTATGGAAGAAACTGACAGCTTAATCTCAAAAAACTATCTCTACAAAGGCAGTAACTCATTCCAATTCTGTACATGCCACATAAACTGCATCATTTAAGTTTAAATTGAGTAGTAGAACTTTTGAAGTAGAGGTACTTTTGAAATGTTGTGTGTTATCAGTGCTCCAACAAAATAGCTCCATGACATACCTGTACATTCACAAAATAACTGCTATAGTGGCACAAAACCTCAATCTGAAATAAAATGGATAAGATTGCACACCACCACCTCTTCTACAATTTTAGCTCATCTTTGCCTCCCACACTCCCTTTGACTTTGCTGAGCTGATCTTATTTTCCATGAATGTCCAAGGATTCTATGAGATCCAGAGACAATCTTGTAAAATATCAATCCATACTTTTCTTTGACAAGGTTTATATTATTATTTATCAACAAACATTGAGAAAGAGAAGGGCGTGTAAACATATGGTAAGTTTTTATATGGTAGACCTCATTTAGACTTTTTAATTATGAATACAATAAAATGTTCATAAACATTTTTGCTTTACTATATTTACCTTTACAGAACAGATTTATACAGTTATCTCCCTAGTTTTCTTTTAATATAATAATCATACAACAGAATTTCCCCTTTATTTCCCAAACAAGTCCTTCAAACTTTTTCCCTGGCAAGTCCTTCAAATCATTGGAACAGATATGGGGGAAGTTCTGAATGCTCCAATTTGGAGAGCAGTGTTTATTTGACCAGCGGATACCATCACTAGATTTATTACAAGTATCACTATAAACAAGCAAAATCTTTAATTTTACCTGTTTATTTATAGACACACACAAACACACACAGAGAGAGAGAGAGAGAGAGAGAGAGAGAGAGAGAGAGAGAGAGAGAGAGAGAGAGAGAGAGAGAGAGAGAGAAAGAATGGCATGCTTAGGCTGCTTTTATAGTATCTATAATTTATTATAAAGAGATAATACTTTAAAAATTAAATGTGAATGCTATCAAATCTATTAAGTTTCAAAAAATATTTTTATTTGAAAAAACATATAGAGACTTGTGCTTTTGATTTACTTAGCTTTATATCTTCTACCAAAAAATTAATTACAAAAGATAAAAAAATATATTACCTCAATAAACCAACTGAATCAGCTTTTGGTACAATAGTGGAGAAAATGTCCTTTTAAGCAATTAAACCTACATTCACTGTATTAAAGATTAAATATTATCCTGATAAAAAATTGAAACAGAAAGAAATATGCAACCTTTAGAAGATTAAAACAAAACAGATATTTCTGGTAAATAGGCAACAGAATTTATGATGCATACTTAATCAGCAGGTATATGACAAATATTTTTAAAGTCTATATATGGAATGTTTTTCTGTAATTGCTGAGATTTCATAGTACTCAGTATAGAATCTTAAATTGCAGGCCATGAGTTTTTTACAATGAGAATTGTAAAAATGCAAGCTGATAAATGTATTGTGATGTATTATGTATTGTGATACTTAACAGTAGATATTTTATGAAACATTTGAATATTGAGTATTATATATTTAATCTATAAATCATAATTCATTTCTGTGCATGAATGGTCTTACATTTTCTAACGAAAATGTAGAGTTTGCTAAATAACAGTATTTTTAAAAGCCGTGGTGACGCAGTGGTTAAAATGCAGTACTGCGGGATATTTCTGCAGGCTGCCAGCTGCCAGCATTTTGGCAATTCAATTCTCACTGGCTCAAGGTTGACTAAACCTTCCATCCTTCCAAGCGAAGTAAAATAAGGACCCAAACTGTTGGGGGCAATATGCTGATTCTGTAAACCACTTAGAAAGGGCTGTTGAAACAGTACATAAGTCTAAAGCCCATGTCACACTGCACCAACAGATGGAAAGAGGATGTAAAACGGAGAAAAACACTTGCCATCCGTTGGTTAATGCGATGCTTCAGTTTTGTACTCACTGCGTCCGTTTTTCTTCCTCTCTATCCGTCCAGCATCCGTCGACTGACATTTCATCCGCTCAAAAAGTTTTGAGCTGCTCAAAACTTTCTGAGCGGAAAATGTATCCAACGCGTCCGTTCGGCATCCGCTAGGCATACGGGGAACATCCGTTCTGCATCCGTCGTCATCTGTTACGCGTCCGCTACATCCGCTAGGGATCCGCTACGCATCCGTGCAACTCGCATCCGCTCCAGCGGTAAACGGACACAGGGAGGAAGCAGAACGGAGGCGGAACGGATGTGCAGTGTTAGTAGCACGGACGGAGAAAGGATGAAAGCGGATGAAGCTCGCAAAGAAAGCATTTAAAATGGAAAAAACGCTCGCAGAGGAGACCTATCTCAGATATTAAGGATGACTAGAGGATGCCTAGAGGATGCAAAAGGACACATAGGGGAAAACCTATATTGCCCATAAAAAGGGGGAGCAACTCACCTGGATCTCACTTTCAGCCCAGCAGCCCAGCTGTGCAGACCTCTGCAGCCTTCATCTGCCTCTTGCTCTTCCACAGCATCCAGTCATGGTCACCATGGATCGTAACACAGTCCTTTTGGTAGCCACCATCATTCTGCAACAGTGCGAAGCCATCTACAGGCTCTTTCAACTCTACTACGGGAAGAAAAGGAGGCGGCCAAGAAGCATCTGGGTCCGAAGATGGATCGGGAGAAGAGCAGCGTACGGACTGTACAACAAGTTGATGGTGGAGCTGAGGAACGAAGACCCTCGTGCATTCCAGAACTTCATGAGGATGCCTCCAGCCATGTTTGACGAAGTTGTGCAGCGGCTGACACCCAGATTGACCAAGCAGAGCACCAACTTCCGGCCCAGCCTGGATCCTGGGCTCAAGGTGGCACTGACTCTGCGCCACCTGGCCTCAGGGACCACCTACAGGAGCATGCAGTACGGCTGGAGGGTGCCAAACAACACCATCAGCATTGTGGTCAGAGAAGTGGTGCAGGCCATCATCGAAGAATACCTGGAGGAGATCCTCCAGTGCCCCTCCACTAAAGAAGGCTGGAAGAAAGTTGCAGAGCAGTGGTATCGGAGGTGGAACTTCCCACACACTGTTGGAGCCATAGATGGGAAGCACATGGCCTGCAAAGCTCCAGCCAAGTCGGGGTATTATTTCAACTACAAGGGCTTCTTCAGCATTGTCCTCTTCGCCATGGTCGATGCTGACGACAAGTTCATGTACATCGATGCTTCAGGCAACGGGTCAGCTTCAGATGGGTGGGCTGGAACGCAACCTCATCATGGGCTTCCCAGATCCAGACCCCCTGCCCAACGACAAGCAAGATGTGCCCTACTTCATCGTGGGGGATGACGCCTTCTCCCTCAGAACCTACCTCATGAAGCCCTACATTTCCAGATGCCTCACCTGTGAAGAGAGGATCTTCAACTACAGGCTGTCCAGGGCAAAGCGGGTGGTGGAGAACGCCTTTGGCATCCTGGCCAACAGGTTCCAGGTACTTCTCACCACCATGCAGCATCTCCCAGAGACCGTGAGGAGGATCGTGGAAGCTTGCTGCATCCTGCACAATCTCATGCGCACCCGCTACCCAGTCTTGCAGAACAGGCTTGTGGACCTCAAACAAGGTAATGGGGACATGGAGCCTGGGGAATGGAGGCAAGGGCGAAACCTGATAGACACTGAGGATGTGCAAGGCCCCAACAGAGCCTCACGTGAAGGGAAGAAGCAGCGCAACCTCCTGAAACACTGGTGCAACTCCCCAGCTAGAGCAGTGGAGTGGCAAGACAGGATGGTAGATGATTAATGGATGCTTCCTTCAGCCTGTCTCATCACACGGATGAGATTGGGCCATGTATGTAGGGTGGGCATACAATGAACAGGGCATTTAATAAAGAGTCGTGTTTATGTTGACATGTGTGGATCAATGATTACATTAGTATTGATAATGAAGGGCCATAGGTGTGGCACCTGGGAGGGCGGACCATACAGTCCCACTATGCTTGCACTGGAAGTTTATCTATCCCCACAGCTATCTTAACCCATCCCAAAGGTCCCTGCCCATCCCACAGCTATCTTAACCCATCCCAGAGATATCTCAACCCATCCCAAAGGTATCCCTGCCCATCCCACTGCTATCCTTACCCATCCCACAAGCATGCAAAGGCTTAAACCATTTCTAAAAGTTTCCACCAAGACTTTATTTACAAAAATAAATGAAGCAAGTGTGTGAAGCAAAGATAATGTTTATTAATAACAAGCTGTAAAAGAAAAATGACCCAAGTCAAGTGTCCAAATAAAGTCTACAGGTAGCCACCCAGTCTCTGGCACTCTTCTCTGTCACTCAGAGGTGTACCCAGTCTCAGGGGTGAAGGGTCCAGGTGATGTGGAGGTGGGTACTGCTGGAGTGCTGGTCTGAAGCGCCACTGGGGTGCCTGGTCCCAGAGGACAACAGGTGACGGTGTTGAGGAAGCTCTCAGACAGCTGGCTCAGCCCCGTGATGTTGACAGCTCCCTCCTCCATACCATGGGGTGTCAGCCCCAGTACTGACGACAGATGTACTGAGGCCGGGCTTGGCTGTGGGGTGGAGGAAGGAGCAGTGTAGTGGGGCTGTCTGGTCTGCAGCTGTGTGAGGACTGTCATGGTTGGCATCGGTGACGTGGGTGGCATCGGTGGCGTCTGTGGCATCAGTAGCGTGGGTGGCATCGGTGGCATCAGTGGCGTGGGTGGTATCGGTGGCATCAGTGGAACCGGTGGCAACGGTGGCATCCGATGAGTCTGTGCCTGGACTGGGAAGGACTGCTGCCTGTGCTGCTGGACCTCCTGGAAGCCGTAGCCCTGGTAGGTGAGGCCCTGTGGAAAGCCTTGGAATGGGAGGGACATCACCTGGGGTGGAGGAGCAGAGCTGGACTAGGTGGGAGCAGGTTCCTCTGGATCTGGAGGGTTGTGAAGGAGATCGGTGATCCTGTCCTTCACCACCTGGTACTGGGGTTCCGCCATGTCCGTGAGGGTCTGGTTCACATAGGTGTGGAAGGGCTTGCGGTTGGAGGATGAGGAGTCGGTGTGGACCAGCTGAGAGAGGATATCTATGCTGCTCCTGATGGTGTCTCTTATCTCCAGCAGGACAGTGTGGCTCTGCCCCTTCTGTCTGGCTCTCTGCCTTTCTGTGGAGGTGGAGCTGGGGGTGGATGCGGGTAGGACTGGGGTGGAAGTGCCGTCTCCTTTCTCCCACTGCGCCAGGGAGTCCTCCATGTGCTCCACCACAGTTACAACAGCTGTCCGCGGGTTCTCCGTCGTGGCACGCTCCACAGACACCTTCCTGGAGACAGGAGCTGACTCTCGGCCGGAAGAGGACTGGCTCTGAGCAGGCTGCCTGAGAGAGAGGGTTGTGAGAAGGGCTGCTCCTCGGTGGCAGATATCACCCTCCAAGAAGCTGCACTTGGCCATCACGTAGGTCTCCCGGTCTGTCAGCTTGACTGCGGCCTGGCCAGATTTCTTGAGGTGCAGCTTCCTGTACCAGGTGCGCATGTGCTTCCACCAGCCGAGGAGCACCTCCGAAGTGTAGCCCAGGCTCTCCGCCTTCTCTCTCCAAGCAGCTTGCTTCCTTTTGGTGTCCCTGTAGAGCCTGTGTCCCTTCCGCCATAGTCATTCTCTCTCAGCCACTCCAGCACCTCATCCTCATGTTCCTCCTCGATGTTGTATTGCCTCCTCTCCCATTCTCGCGCCTGCCTCTTCCTCCCTTTGGCAGGACTACATGGACCCTCATCAGAGGGGCTTCCAGGTTGTAGGGGCTGCTCCTCCACACCACCAGCAGCAGCAGTACCAGCAGGATCATCATCATCATCATCAGCAGCAGCAGCAGGACCAGGATCAGCAGCAGCAGAGTAAACAACAGTAGCGCCAGCAGCGCCAGCAGCGCCAGCAGCACCAGGAGCACGAGCAGGACCAGAAGCACAAGCAGGACCAGCAGGACAAGCAGGACGAGCAAGACCAGGAGCACGAGCAGGACCAGCAGGAGCAGCACCAGGAGCAGCGCCAGCAGAGTAAGCACCAGCAGAAGCACCACCGCCAGAAGCAGCATCAGCAGCTCCTCCAGAAGCAGCATCAGAAGAAGCACCACTGCCAGAAGCAGCATCAGCAGAGTAAGCACCAGCAGAAGCACCACTGCCAGAAGCAGCATCAGCAGAGTAAGCACGAGCAGAAGCACCACTGCCAGAAGCAGCATCATCAGCTCCTCCAGAAGCAGAAGCAGCAGAAGCCCCAGCCCCAGAAGAGCGAGCCCGTGTTACAGAAGCCCCAGCAGAAGCATAGTGAGGGCCAGGGGGTGGGAAGGTGGCCCTGTCCCTCTTGCCAGGGCTGGTAGCAGATGGCTGAGGCTTCCTCTTCTTCCCCATGGTTGTGGGGTTGCTGGCCGGCAGCAAGGCTGGCCGGCAGGCAGGTTGGCAGGAAGGCAGGCAGCAAGGCTGGCAGGCAGGCTGGCAGGCAGGCTGGCAGGCAGGCAGCGCGGCTGGCAGGGAGGCTGGAAGGCAGGCTGGCAGCAAGGCTGGCAGGCTGGCAGCAAGGCTGGCAGGCAGGCAGACAGCAAGGCTGGCAGGCAGGCTGGCAGGGAGGCTGGAAGGCAGGCTGGCAGGGAGGCAGACAGCAAGGCTGGCAAGGAGGCTGGCAGGCAGGCTGGCAGGCAGCAAGGCTGGCAGGCAGGCAGGGCAGGCTGGCAGGGCAGGCTGGCAAGGCAGTCGATGTGTCTGG
This sequence comes from Laticauda colubrina, assembly GCA_015471245.1. Lineage (NCBI taxonomy): Eukaryota > Metazoa > Chordata > Lepidosauria > Squamata > Elapidae > Laticauda > Laticauda colubrina. Next base: position 77,713,002 of record BLBF01000004.1, read on the forward strand.
AAGCAAGTCTTTCCTCTGAATGGTGACCTGCTTAGGAGCTGCCTCCCTTTACATCCGTGGGGCTGATGCAATGCATCCTCCCCGCATGCGCAGTGAACGCTAGGCATCCGCTCTGCATCCGCTTCATCCGCTCGGCATCTGCTGTGCATCCGCTTCATCCGCTCTTTCCATTCCGCGTCCGCTTTGCTGCGACCCCCCGGAAGCCTTGCGGATGTGCCATCCGCTCCCATCTGCTTCCACCCGCTAGGCTTCTGTGGAGCATCATCCACTTTCCATCCGCCCTGCGTCTTCTCCCCGTCCGTTCCTTTCCGTGTTATCCGCTCTGCTTATGCAAATTTTTGCCCCTTTTGAGAGCGGATAACAACGGATGGAACATTTTTCTCATCCGCTGTGTCTTTTTTACATATGTTTTGCATCCGTCGGCCAGTGTGACAGGGCCTTAAGTGCTATTGCACTTATTTCAGCTTCAGATGTAAGCCCATAAAATGGAATGGTGAATTTTTTCCTATGTCTATTATTCGTCTATTTTCATTCATCTGAAATTTAGTCTTAAAAATATATATGTTTATTGGACCAGTGGACACCATTGCTAGAATAGAATTCTTTATTGGCCACGTGTGATTGGACACAGAAGGAATTTGTCTTGATGCAAATGCTTTCAGTATACATAAAAGATATATTCATCAAGAGTCAAGAATCATAAGGTACAACACTTAATAATAGTCATAGGGTACAATAAGCAATCAAATCATACGAGGAAACAGTCAATATTGATGGTAAGGATACAAGCGACAAAGTTACCGTCATACAGTCACAAGTGGGAGGGGATGGGTGATAAGGAGTGATGAGAATAGTAGTGCAGACTTTGTAAATAGTTGGGCAGTGTTGAGGGAATTATTTGTTTAGAAGAGTGATGGCGTTTGGGAAAACATAAGTATCACTATAAATAAGCAAAAATGTCATTTTAACTTATTTGTATATGCACATATTAGTGGCCCTATCTACTACTCATGACCACATTAGAATTATGTGCATTATCTGAATCCTATGTTATTATATCTGACATCCTAATTTCCTTACAGCACCTTCAGAACTAGGATAATACATCATGTTTGACTTCGTGGTTTCTATAGTGCTGACTCTTCATAGTCTATGAATTTAACCACTATAGATGACAACTAAATTTTATGATTCAATGTCTTTTGTGGATCCAGCTTTTTGGCTTATTTAACTAACTATAGATATTCACTGCTTTCACTGGCTTTTATTCTATTCCCTCAAAGGGAGAAAAATAGCAGAATATACTTACTGAAAAATGTTCGGAATTGATAATTTTATGCAAATTTATTAGAGTAACAATTGCAAATAAACTACCTAAGCACACCATAAAAATAACCACACAAATCAAAGAATCCACTATATAAATCAGTGGAAAAAATTATTTTTACCACTCCATGTTATTATTATTTTTAAACAAATTTTATTCATTTTTTCACATAAAAACAAAAAGCACTTTTTAGTGGACAACATATTTCAGGGTCATCACTTCTACATACAAATATGACAATAGTTATACATTCATATATGCATACTTAATTCTATTATTACCTTTTCCATTTCAAACTTTTGGAAAGGAGAGAAACAAGCAAATTAATCCTAGCCTCTTACATTAATCTCAATCAAAACATCTTTTCGTTTTATTTCATTTATTTCAAATATAACCCTTTAATATTTATTTTAAAAATAAAAATAACAATATATGTTTGCCTAATTAAAAAAAGTTACCAATGTCTCTCCTTCCTTTTAATAGTCTGTATTAGCTTATTAATTTTAGTAGTTCTTTAATCTGTCATATTTTCTTCCCATCACACATTCTTTCTATAGATTCTAGATTAATACAAGTTTTTACACAAAAGAAAAAGAAACAAGTATAGGTTTCCCCCCTTTTACTTCTTTGAGTGTGACACCTCATTGGTTAAAATATACCTTTATTCCCTCATCTTAATTCCCAATAAACCATTATTTTTAAGTAATTACAATAATAATCATTACATCTTTTCATTTGGATTCCGCAACATATTTTCCCCCCTTAATTTTATTTCTAATTTCAAAAGAAGTAAAAGGGAAAAACTTGACTGTTCAATTCCTTGTCATTGATATTAACTTCATTTTTAAACATCTTCACATCCATTTCAATTATTACAATTTCTTCTATAAACCTTAACTTTTCTTTTAAGAAAATAAAGATATAAATTCATCTAATAAGTTATCAGTATCTATCCCTCCTTTAATAATCTATATTACCCTATTTTCTAAGTATTTTTTAATTGCAAATATATTCTTGTTATCCCATCACCCTGCAGAATCCCCCTTTTAATTCATCAACCATTATCTCTGAAAAAAGATTTTTCATCATTTTACTATTTCCATAGTTCTTAATTTCATGCACCTGTTTCTTACTGCCTCTCCTCCCCCTCTTTTTCCCGTATCTTTTCTCACTTCAGTTTATATCCCTCTCTTCCTTGATATCTTCCTTTTCCTTTTTCTGCTGGATCTTTCTACCTCTCCTGATTTCACAGGTATTCCCCCTTTTGATTACCTTCTTAAATCTCAACTTTTTAGCCTTCCTTCTTTCCCCTTGTCTTTGTAGTGTTCTTTGTGTTAATTGTTTATTTAAGATGGCTTCTCCTTGAATCGACTTCTCTTCTAAAGTTCTTTCTTCTTGTTCTTCAATCGCCATTTCCATTTCTTCTAACACAGAGCAAAGTGGTTCGCCTCTTTCCTGTAGTAATTCTCTCATATTTTTAAGTTCCATTTTTAATTCCCGAAGAGATATCATCATTACACACTCTTATATTTTATGATTGTTAAAGTCCACAAAAAAAAAAAAAAAAACACAGAACACTTTTACTTTCCTTCTTTCTTCTTCCAGTTTTCTAAAGTTCTCAGTTGTTCCAGCCGAGGGTCTATACCAAAAACGTAGATGAATCCCACAATCAGTCTTTCCTTGCTTCTTTCTTTATTCTGGCTCAGCTGTCACTTTCTAAGATTCTTACTTTGTTTCAATATTTCTTTTACATTATGTCAACACAAGTTCATATAGAAACAGGACGCTTTCCCTTTTGAGTTCAAGTTTTTGTCAGAAGATGGCACTCTCCATTATACAAAGTCCTCACCTTTTTCCCTTATTTTTTTATTTAGGGTTTTTTGAACCTCAATATTCCAGCACAATCCAGTTTGTAAAGTATAAGTACAGCTTTATTTTATGCCTGATTATTGCCAAAATATTTTAGTCCAATTTAATTAAGTCTTTAATTCCGGCTTCTTCCTTTCCCAGTTCAAAGCCCCGCTTAGCTGTCAAAATTATTATTATTATTTTCTTGTTCTTTTGTATTTCCGCCGCTCATTTTTCTTTTCTTAAAAGTTCAATGTTACCTTAATCCCGGGATACTTTTTGTTTAGTTGTTTCACCCCATTGTCCCGGTTCAGATGTTATCCACCTCTTTCTTCCCTCCTGCATAAATCTTAGTCCAGCTGAGTCCTCCTCTTCGGGGTGGCCATTTTAGACCACTTCAGTCATCTTCAGAGGAAAAAAGTCCAAGCCCAGGAGGGGAGATGGGGCTCCCCTTAACCTGGCTTGTGACTTCCCCTTACTCCACCGCCCCTCCATGGTAGCTTCAGCCCCTAATCGCAATGATTGGGGCTCTCTGACGAAAGAGCACAGACCATAGCTGCAGACAGTCACAATCTATGGTCCGTCAGCGAGGAGGGCTCAACCTGGAAGTCTTATCACTCCATGTTATTGTGGAATATATTGGGCAAGGTCGATGGGCAATATATTGGGCAATGGATGTAAAGCAAACTGTTTTGTCTGTTAAAGTAACAATATCATCTGTCAGCCTCTTGCACACACCAAAAAAAGGGAAAAAGTAAAAAGTAAAAGTATTGTCTTTCAAAGAATATATTCTTCTTACCTTAACTTTTGTGGATGCTGTATATGAGGAAAGTGGCAGAGATTTGGTAGTAACGGACGAAACCATAGGTTCAACGTTTTCGCATGTAGTACAGAGTCCAGGACCTGGTTTATCATGTAATGCTGAGCATTTGTTGCATTTTTGAGCCATAGTGAATAGCAGTATTAAGCCAGAAATATATGACCTCTCAGTATGCTAAACAGATTGACCCAAATATGAACAATATCTAATTGTGAGATAGCAATCTAATATACTGAAAATAATTTTGTTCAGTTTTGGAATAAGCTGGCATACTATCTTCAACCCAGAATGTCTTTCTCATAGGAAGGCAAGCTGGATTACTCTATGCTGCATAACAGAAAGTTGCAAAGTGTCACATTTATTTCTTCCATTTATAGGCTGTTAGGAGCCCTCTTACTATAAAAGTTATCAACTATTTATTTTCATTCTTATTCATAAGTAAACTCTTTGACAGTACTCAAGGTACCCATTGAAATGATTCCATTTTATTAAGCAAGCAAGCAACTATTTATTAGGCAGCTGTTTCAACCTCCACTCTTTAGCTCCAATTGTTGAACTGACAGAATACCCCAGAAGCTGACAGTTTCCCTGTGTCACTTTGAATATAAGAATTCTGCAGGTGAGAATGCTTAGAACACTTGCATGCATTCTGCTGTGATGAATAATGCTGTAGTGCCACAATATATCCTGAACAGCTAGACAAACCAATACATAGTATTAAGCAACTGTACCAATTGTACTGAGAAATACCAGCTGAAACAATGTCTTGATTGACTGAAAAATTAATTCACAGCAATGCCACTTCCAAATTCAGTATGTGGTTATCAGTGGCCACTCATTCTCACTGGTCATTTCCTTACTTCTACTTTTAAGCCCAATGTATCAAGGACAAAGCAAGCAAGAGATTAGTGTTCTTACTGCTTAATCATTTGGAAAAGGCACTGAACAGTAGCACAAGGAGGCTTCACAGAATGGCACGGATAATCCTACTTCCCCCCTCTCTATATCTTATCTTATCTTATCTTATCTTATCTTATCTTATCTTATCTTATCTTATCT
>BLBF01000004.1:77718065-77739163 GCA_015471245.1 Laticauda colubrina
CTTATCTTATCTTATCTTATCTTATCTTATCTTATCTTATCTTATCTATCTATCTATCTATCTATCTATCTATCTGCTCCCTCTCTCAGGAATACTTTCAGCCCTGCTAGGTAGACCAGATCAGGAAATCAACTTTTATTGAGATTGGTTATAGTAACAAAATCTTGCAACCTCTTCTTCATTTTTATACTCCAGTAACTTATGGAAGCACCTGCCCAAGCTATTTCCAAATATTGTCTCATACTAGATTTTAAAAAAGTGTTTTGGTTCCTTTTTTGCCTAGGAAAATAATCCTGCATATCTCTATTAAATTTTCTCCCGTAATTTCTACAACTATACACTAATGAACCACCAAGTCCTAATGGGGTCCATTCCAGAGTTCTGAAAGAATTTAAATGTGAAATTACTAATCTCATAGGAAAAATATGAACCCTGTTCCTCATAGGGCTTCATTGCCAGAGGACTGGAAGAAAGCCAATATTACACCTGTTTTTAAAGAGGGAATGGAAATAGGTGAAATTATAGCTTTGTCTGTTTAACGTCTGTTCAAGGCAAGAGGGTATAAATGATAATTAAGAAAAAAAAAGGGAGTTTGATAAACTCACTGAAGGCAGATTTATCAAGTAATATCTGTTTGAAGATTCAATACAATATCTGTTTGAAGATTCAATACAAATGCCAGTCCTAGGAGAATAATGGTGAGAGAACAATATGTTTCTACCTCCCACTTGTGAAATATTAGAAGCATCTGGCTAGCCATTGTGAGAAAGAGTGCAGGGTCTATTCTTGTGTTCTTAAGACTCAAAGTCCTATTTCATATCTGGTGATGCCAATGTAGACACAAAGAGTATGAAGACCCAATAATTCTTCTCCAAAATTGAAATTAAACATTGACCAATTGAAATTATAACTTCAGTTGAGTTGTTTGTCTAAAAACCTATGCAATAAGAAGAGTTATAATTGCACCAAGTAAATCAAAAAAAGGTAGTATATGAAGCAGGATAATTGGACTCTTACTTTAGGATAATTTATATTATAGAAAAAAAAATTGAGATTTGTAATTAATATATTTCTTGAATTAGTAAGTTTGGTTGTTTTAACAAATGAAACATACTTTTTGCAAATAAATACAGGTAGTTCTCAATTAACTATGGTAACTATGGAAATTGGGACTGGCAACAATTTCACTAAACAACATGATAACTGGCAGTTGCAGTTGCCGTCAATAGGTCCCAAGCAGTTCAGGTCTAGTGATCACCTGATTGTAATTTATAACCACCTACTGTTCCCCACTGACCCTGCTTGTTAGAAGCCAGAAATGAAGGTCACAAATAGCAATCATGTGATCAAAAGATGATGTGAACGTTGTAATTTGCAAGTCAATGTCCAAATGTCCAAACTGCAATCATGTAACTGGGAACATGTGACAACCACAACTATGAGGAATGATTGTAAGTCCTCTCATTTATCACCATCATTTTGGAACAATAGCTGAATGAATGGCCAATGAAGGAGAACTATTTGTACAACCTTTATACAACTGAGTACATTCATGCAGCCCACATATATTTTCCATGCCTATTTTGAGACAAGACAAAAGTTTCATTTTGGTATTCAATGTATTTTACAAATATTCTAAGCTCCGTCACATGTTTTAAAAGTTGATACCACAATCCTATGCACATTGGTTTCAGAGCAAACATTATTTAAAAAACTGAAATTTAATTCTGTGTGACCATGCACAAAATCTGTATAATCATTCAGAAGTTCCCAGAAGCAAGAGCTGTTTGTGGTTTTATAATCTACTAGGAAGGAATATCCATACTGCTTGGAAGAAATAAAATTAAGAATTTAAAATAAGCTCATAATTAATTTCATTTATTATAAAATAGCATGTTTCATGAAAAACATAAAATTTCACTGGGCATAAAACACAATGAAAAGAACCTTCTATTGCCACCCATCCTTTAGAGTTCATTCAGAAAAAGCTACACATTGATAAAAACTAATTTTAAATGTAAGTTTTTAATAGTGTTTTTCTTGAAGTTAAAAATACAAAAGTAATACAAATTGAGAAACTCTGAACTGCTTGAAAAAAGCAAGGGACATTTTCCAACATTGTGTGGTGGGTTATTAGCCTCAATGTACAGCAGGTTAAGAGCTTCAGACTGTATCCTACAGAAATTCCAGATGCTTCATCTGACAATCTGACAATGCTGAGTGCAATTGGGTAATCACCCTGGGTGGTTTCCTAAATGCTTTTAAAGAGTTTCCCATTTTGTCTGGAGGCAATATTATACTGTTGAAACTCTTGTCTGACTTATGGAATAAAATGAAAGCTTGTTGCACTACTCTTCCAAAGTACTATTGATCTGTAAAGCACTAAGCAGCTTAAGATAGGACTTTCTGTGTGACCACTTATCTTTATACAAATCTGCCTGGCTATTTATTTCTAAAAATATCTTTCTGTGAAAGACTTGCTTATCTTGCAAATAGGAGAAAGTATTCTCCTTGTTGTTCCCAAGAGATAAAATGTCTTCCATCTAGAGATAATTCTGCCCTATACTCTATTTAGAAAGTTTAGTTTAAATATTGTGTGCAGTAATTTCTAAGCTTTTGCATTTTAAAGAACTTATTAATTTCTCTGCTTTTCTGAACAAAAACATAAATATAAAAAATAACAATAAAATATATTTCAAGGAAATATAGAGCCTTTTGAACACAATGACACTTACAGGGGATGGAGTTTGGAACTTCCTCCCAGACCTCTCCCAACTCCCAACCATGCAACTCAGAGGGAAATGCCATATCTACACTTGCAAGGACATAGGATGCAAAACAGAGATTAAGCTAGAGAGGGAAATCAGCATTGTTTACATTTTTCTCTTTTTCTCCATCTTTCCCGACAGATCATAAATTGAATAAAAAACCAGAGTAGTTCAGAACTTGGGAGTATGCCAGAAAATAAAGAACCTCAGATCTTTACTGAACCAGTTCCTCATACACTTCTGGAATACTTAAATTTGAAGTAAATCTTCTACTGGTGTGAGAAGATAGCTAATGTTGAGGGCTTTCCATCACTACACAATATGATAGTTGACTTTCCAATACCAGAAGTGGAACAGCTCTACCACATTCTATGGCATCTTGCCCAGAAAATATTGATTTTTTTTTGTTCTAAGTTCTAAAGATTTGCAGGCAATCTTCTGTGTTGACTGAAAAAGAATCAGATATGCTATCAGGACAGTTCTAAGTTGATTATGTCTCAACTCTAACCTTATTATATCATAGCCAAGCTGTGTTAATAATTTGGGCACATAATTATGGTTTAATACAAAAAACAAGGAGAGGGTAGGTTGAGATACATTAGCAGAACTCAAGAGGATTAGTGAGGATTTGCATTGTGCTCTACTGGAAGAATTCAAAAGATTAATAAGGATTTCTAATTCCTAATTACTAAATTGAGAAAAAAAACAGTTCTTTTTTCTTTTCATTTGAAATAAGGTTACTAAAATGAAGAAAATACTTGGTCAGCAGATAATATTTATGCACAAAGCAATATTGTGCAGAGTCCAATTCTCTGTTTAAAAAAGAAAGTAAAAAAGTAATTGAAATTGTGCTCTGAGGCATTTTGCTCACAAATTCTTTGGTTACAATGGAAGCTACTATTTTTATCTGGCATTTCCTGTGATATTATATAAGGAGATTCTATTCACAGATAAGTTTTGTTCTATAAACCATTTTCAAAAAATTCAAAACCATGATTTTAAACTGGCAATGAGCTCCATCTGCTGGTGAACAGTTATAAAAAATGATAACCTAGCATTGTCCATATAAGCTTGAGATTTTTAGTTTATAACATCAAACTGACATAGATACCAATGGACATCACTGTTTGCAATACATCAGAATTAAAACTGAAAAAGTAATAATTTTGGATATACCTTTACAATGTTTCCTTCTATATACTGTATATGAAAGCCTTTGTGGTTATTATTTATGTTATCACCCTGGCTTTTTCTCCTCTCTAGCTGAGAATTAATTATGCCTTCCCCTACTACTACCATTCCTATACCACACAATATCAACCAGCTTCAAACTCAGGGTCAAATCAGTACAATTCATGATTATGCTAGCATCTTTCTAATGCCCTAGCAAGATCTCATTTCCATAAAGGTACGCTACCAGATACTTTTTTAAAAAATTATTTATGTTTTAAGGAAAAAGGCAATGTTTATAACAGAGTATCAATAGTGAAAACCTACAAGTTCATAATTACACTGAAAAAGGAGAAAACAGCATATTCATCCAAGGTTTCTACATGTAACTTTAAATCATAGCTTATCAGTGTGAAGCTATGATATATTCTGTAGAGGCACTCCAGCACTACTTTTTTTTTTTTTTAAAAAAATCATACTTCATAAAAAGTATTACTTTAATCCCAATTTTGGGGGAAACAAAGAATTTCACTCAATCTCTTCCCAGTTGTTTCTACTCATCCTACCCAATCTGACAGGAGAGACATGCTCCAAGTCACATTGGTTAAGGAGCGTTGGCCCAGAAGACTCTTCTGCTTTCATGCTTGGCATCTGAAACATTATCTTTCTAGAGATTTAACTAGCCAACCCCCCCCCCTGGCCTTTGTTAAGGCCTTAAAGACCTGATCCTATGCTTGGGCCTGAGGACCTAAGTGTGTGAAAGAGCTCCTTCTCCTGGAATGATAATAGTTGTACTGTTTTTTCTTAACTGCTATATATTTTAACTTTTGTATATATCTATTTTTACTTTTGCTTTAATATTGTTAGCTGCCCCAGCTCATTTATGGAAATGAGTAGCCATATAAATTGTAGATTTTCTCTTCTATGGATCTTTTCTGTGATTCTGTGATTTTAAATTTGAATTCATTTCCATAAGAGGAAACAAAAGGAAAAATCAGGATTTTAAAGCAAGGATCTTAAAATTTAATTTTATTATTCAATCAAAATAGAACAAGAATTGTAAAAATATAAAAAAATCTTTTCCTATCTATAGAGCTTTTGCCCTGAAGGTTAATAAATGTTAACTGCATTGAATATTTTACAAGAGAAAAGGTCAGTTCAAACTCTTCACAAAATTATTTTATCTGAAACTAAACCTCCTCCAAGGAGCTCAAGGTGGCATGCAAAAGGTTGTATCCAATGGGAGAAGGTATAAGGTCAGATCGCTCCATCAATGGAACCAATTTTTGATGTCCATTATTCTTTGCAGCAAATCTGGACAGTTACAATATATTAAATGGCAAGTTCCATTAATGTTCAAAATTGCCTATAAAGCTGTACCATTATATTCTTTCTACCACCCTGCAAGATATTAGTGTTTACATATAGTCCTCAAATTACCAGAGTAATTGGGATCTTGCAGTCCCAGGTACCTTCCTTAACCAAATCCCATGGTTGTTAGCAACATGACATCCTGCTGGCTTCCCACAACCAAAGTCAATGGGGATGTTGGCACAAGGTGATCAAACATATAAGTGGTGGCTGCCAAATGGGGAGGGGATAAGGGAATGCATGGGGGAGGCACAGTGAGGGTGCACAAGAAGTACACAGGAAGTGTGGCAAAGGTCAGGGGAGGCACATGAGAGAATATGCAAAAGGCATGGTATGGTTGGGGAGAGTGTGAAATGCACAAAAAACTCAGTATAAAGCACTGCCTGAGGGATTGATTTTGCCTCATTGGGGGATCCTCTCTCCCAAGCAACATTTCTGCTCTCAAAGAGGCCGAGTAAAAAAGCCTGTCCTGAATCCAAATAAGATTTTGGCAGCATGCAATGTTTGCAGCTGGCCCCCAAGAAGCAACAGAACTCTCTTTCATTTATAGGTGCTGACACCTAATACCCAATGCTCAAATGCTCTGTGTCAAATTCCTGCTTGAATTTTGAGGCAGAGTTCCCTACTGCCCACAGAGGGAATGGGAACTGCAGGAAGATCTGGGCTTCTTTTCTCCAGCCCAGTGCTACTATCCTCTTCTACACACAGAGGGGTATACCTGCTCCTCATTGGCAAGCAGTTCTTTCGCTCCATCCACGTAATGACCATAATGGAGTGAAGCCGGGATTGGGGTAGTTGAGCAAGATGGTCACATGGGCTCAACTGTAAATTAATTTGAGGACTACCTGTAAAATTAACAGCAATCATGGATTTTGTGCAGTGCTAAACTGAACAGGTATTAATTACAACCATTTTTGGAAAGATGAGGGAATAAATTAAGCCTTTATCGTTGGAAGGAAGGAAAATAAGGCTTTTTTGGAGGAAGACACTCTTTTATGCACAGGAGGCTCTGGGGCCCAGAACAAGTAAGCCACCTCAAGCCTGGAAAGACTACCTGCCTGCTGTCCCAGGCAAAAGGTACAAGCTTGCTGCCTTAGCTTAAGCCCATGTCACACTGCACCAACGGATGCAAAGAGGATGTAAAACAGAGAGAAATGCTTGCCATCCGTTGGAAAACACGATACATCCGTTGCATACTCACTGCGTCTGTGATTCATACTCTCTATCCGTCCAGCATCCGTCTACTGTGATTTCATCCGCTCAAAATGTTTTGAGCTGCACAAAACTTTTTGAGCGGATGAAGTATCCAACGCATCCGTTATACATCCGCTACGCATACAGGGAACATCCGTTATACTTCCGTCGTCATCCGTTACACATCCGCTATATCACTAGGCATCCGCTGTGCATCCGCGCAACTCAAATGCGCTCCAGCGGAAAACGGACACAGGGAGGAAGCGAAAAGGACACGGAACGGACACACAGCATTAGTAGCATGGATGTAGAAAGGATGAAAGCGGATGCAGCTACGCATCTGCATCATCCGCTACGCATCCGCTCTGCATCCGCTACGCATCTGCTCTTTCTGCTACACGTCCGCTTTGCTATGCTCCCCCGGAAGCCCTGCGGACATGCCATCCGCTAGGCTTCCGTTGAGCATCTGTTTTACATCCGCGCTACGTCCTCCCCCCGTCCGTTCTTTTCCATTCTCTTTATGCAAATTTTTGTCCCCTTTGAGAGGGGATAAGAATGGATGGAGCCATTTTTGGTGTCCGCTGTGTCCTTTTACATACGTTTTGCATCCGTTGGGCGATGTGACCTAGCCTTTAACTGCAGCAGAGATGAAAGCTTGCCATTGCTACAGCATGGAATGTGAAAGAATTCCTGTCAGTCTGCCTCGTGGTGGACATTTATTTTTTTTAATATTTATATTTTTAAAATAGATTTTTTTTTCTTAAAATATAAAAAGGGCAAGACTGAACTCTCTTGAGCAACATAGTTAGTATCCATGACTATCAATTGACCTAACAGAAAAAAAGAGGAATTGGGCTCTAATTTTGCGTGGTAACAATAAAGTACACAGAGGGGGGACACACTGATTAACTATTTTAAAGACCTCAGTTCAGACAGATATGAACAGTAATACAAAATAAAGTATGTGTTAAAAACTGATAGCAAAACTGCTGTGCAAAAAACCTCAATTGAACTTACACTGTTGACAGTGTAAAACTTGACACACTGTTTAAAAATACAGTCTTAGTAGTACAAATTCTGAAAAAATGTTTCTTTAATTGACAGAGGAACTCCATTTTACAAAGCAAAAGCAAGTGTCAGTGGAAAGCACTAAGCAAACAACTGTCACTAGAAATTGCTACTGCAGCACATGGTGATCATAGAATTATGATGTAAAAGATTACATCTGAAACTTCCTGAAACTATACTATCTTAGTTCCACATTTTTCTTCTTTTTAATCCTATCTATGCTATGAGGTTTTTAAAAAATACTGGAGTAGAAAGAAAAATAATTACTATATCTGCATTATATTTGGAGAATACAACTGCTGGTAGCATATCTAAATCCAGGCCCCAATACATGGCAAATTAATTTTAAAATGAATCTGTTTCAATGAACACAATTTGCTTAAAATTAATGAATACCTGTTTTATATTTCATTTTCAATCATCAAAAGAAGATGAAACAATATTGTCAAGATGTGACCATTGTTAGGTAGAATTTTAGGTTGAGGAAATCATGTTTTTCCTTTGAGCTAAAGCCATATCCTTTGATGTGCAAAAACTAGCTTTTTCAGGAACAGCAATGAGAATAATCAAACAATAGGACTGTATTCTAAAGTCCTTGATCAAAGCTAAGAAAGAAACAAACTTAGTGGGAAAGAAGGATATGCAACATATTTTACAAAAGACAAAGAGGATTCCTGGGACCATCAGCTACCTCAAGACATATACATTTGCCATTTGAGGAATTTTATTTAAGATGTCTTTTTTTTCTCATATTTTTTAAAAATGAAACCTTTATTGCACACCAGCAATTTGTTGTCTTTACTTTTGTTGCCTATCATACATTGAAATATACATTATGTCAATACTGTTTCTGTACTTTTCAAAGATATTCAATATTTCTCTCTCAAATTCAGGGACTAAATTCTTGCCAGCTCTATGCCAGCTCAGGTGTTTGAGTTCTATGGGCAATACCATGGATAAGAAACAATACTAAATAATAGGTAGATTGGTTTGTACTATAGAATTAAATGAAACCATTTTGACAAGTCATATTTAAAAGTCTACTTATCCATAAAATATAACCTCAGAGCCCTGATGTAGCCTCTAGCTTATAAAAGATGTTATACAAATAAATACCTTAGAATTTCGAATTTGCATTTTAAAAAAATACATGTTGGCACATAGATTGAATAAAATCTCAGGCACCTGATTTTTTCATAATTTCAGCTGTTTTATTGCTTCTATAATTAGGTTGTTTTGGGGCAATATGCTTATAAGAAAGCTTATCTTTATTATTTTACAAATGAAAACTGTGTGTACATACACACAGAAAGAAAATGTGTTCTAATTTATTTTGCTTTATCTAATTTATTTTGCTTAGTGTCTATTTTACCATAGATACCATTTGGCCAACGGCTCTCATTTACAGTGGTTGCAGCATCCTGAAGTGACACGATTATCATTTGCAATCTTTCCTGCGAAGCCAGAAGGTTGTTAATTTGCTCAGTTAAGTTGTTCCCATTGTTTTTTCTACTGAGGAGGAGGGAGAGAGGAGCCCATGAGTGGCAGGATAAGTGTGGACTCTTGCTTACTACCCACACAACACCAAGCCCTCCAGGCTCAGTATTGCCATACTTGTACCAAAGCACACCTTTCCCACCCTGTTGTACTAATTCCAATTCAATTAATGTTGTTAAGCGACAACTACCTGTATATAATTTGCTTTTAGTTACAAACAGTACAATTCTTATTGAAAGCAACATTAGCAACAGTATCCTAACTTACTAAATAAGTGTAAATTTTACCATGGAAGAGACTGATCTGGCATCCTCCTCATAATTTACAACAGGTGGGGGCTCTTTCCCATCATTTTCTTGTACTTTTTGTTGAAGAAGTTCCTTCTGGGCTGCAAATTTGACTTCAGTGCATTTCAGCTGCTGAACAGTTTGCTTTAATTCTTCAAGGGCTTGCTTCTGGCTTAGAAGAAGCACAATGCTGAAAAGAACAGCATCAAAATTATACTAAAAGCAAAACAGAAGCATGTATTTCATTTCTCAAGACCATAACAAATAATATATTTTTAGCAGATTTAAGGTCTTACAAGAATTAATACTAGATGGAGTTGAGTGGTTAATTGTCAACCTGTTTTCCCCCTCAAAAAAGCTTTATTTGTAGAGCCTAATCTGAGGAAGAACAAAATAGGAATCTGTTTAGGCTGCATTAAAAATTAATGTAGAGGAAAAAGTTAATAAATAACAATTTAAAGAAGAAATCCATGCAAATTTCCTTAATTCCATATAAGTGAATTAAAGAAATACACAGTTTAGAATCATTACACTCAATCAAAGGGATAGGAAATAAATTATGCCATTACAGATTCAATAAACAATAAAAAAATAAAGAAAAATATTGCTAGATGTACTGTAAGATTTTTAAAAAGTGTTTTAAATTAGCTTATATATCAGTTATTAAACATAATCAATAATTCTGGACTTTCAAAGAGGGCACAATGAAGCATGATCTTTGCAAATAAGTTATAGTATTATCATCTGGATTTTATTTTTGCTCAAGAATATTATATGAATAACTCAGAAAATTAATTTTATATATCATACACTTCCATGTCTGCCATTTTTACTCACTCAGATTTTCTTTCATAGATCTTAGAAGACTCTTCAATCTTCTTTTCTAATTCCAGAACTAATTCCTCCTTATTTAGAAGTGCCTGCTGTGTCTGAATCAGTTCTTCTACTACAGTTTTCAACCTATGATTTAAATGAATAGTAACAAATATAATCTAACTATTCAGCAGTACTTTTTTTGTATTTCTCAATGGAGAATTCTTTTTCAAATAATAATCACATGTACTTTTTCTTTTTATTATTTACAATTATTAATTTTATTATATTTGTAAACTGTTTAGAGTGGTTAAATTAAAAAAATATAAATTTCATAAGTAAAATGGACGCTACAAGGATTTATACTTTTTGTGGAATCTTTTCAGGCTGTCAAAATCCATCAATATTTAAGGCCCTGTCACACTGCCCAACGGATGCAAAAAGGACACAACGGACGAGCAAAATGTTCCATCCGTTGTTATCCGCTCTCAAAAGGGGCAAAAATTTGCATAAGCAGAGCGGATAACACGGAAAGGAACAGACAGGGGGAGGACGCAGAGCGGATGGAAAGCGGATGCGGAACGGAAGCCCAGCGGATGAAAGCGGATGGCACATCTGCTAGGCTTCTGGGGGGCCGCAGCAAAGCGGATGCGGAATGGATACAGCGGATGCAGAGCAGATGCACAGCGGATGAAGCGGATACAGAGCGGAAGCCTAGCGGATGCACAGCGGAAGCCGAACGGATGCCGAGCGTTAATTGCGCATGTGGGGAGGATACATTGTGTCAGCCCCGCGGATATAAGGGAAGCAGCTCGGAAGCAGGTCACCATTCAGAGGAAAGACCTGCTGCCAGACGGATTGACAGCCTTGCCTGCCCTGCCTGCATACCTGCCTGCAAGCCTTGCTGCCAGCCTTGCTGCCAGCCTTGCTGTCTGCCTGCCTGCCAGCCTTGCTGCCAGCCTCCCTGCCAGCCTTGCTGTCTGCCTGCCTGCCAGCCTTCCTGCCAGCCAGCCTTGCTGCCTGCCTTCCTGCCAGCCATGGTTCATGTCTGCCTGCCAGCCTTGGTGCCTGCCTGCCTGCCAGCCTTCCTGCCAGCCTTGGTGCCTGCCTCCCTGCCAGCCTTGGTGCCAGCCTTGGTGCCTGCCTTCCTGCCAGCCTTGGTGCCTGCCTGCCTGCAAGCCTTCCTGCCAGCCTTGGTGCCTGCTTCTGCTGCTTCTGCTTCTGGAGGAGCTGATGACAAGCACTCCAGCACCAGCCACCTCCACAGCAACTGGACCCTTTACCCCTGAGACTGAGCGACCAAGAGGAGTGCCAGAGACTCATTTTTGTTTTATAGCTTGTTGTTAATAAAGTCTAGTTTTGATTCACACACTTGCTTCATTTCTTTTTTTTAATAAAGTCTTGCTGGAAACTTTTAGAAATGGTTTAAGCCTTTGCATGCTTGTGGGATGGGTTAAGATAGCAGTGGGATGGGTTGAGATAGCAGTGGGATGGGCAGGGATACCTTTGGCATGGGTAATAGCTGTGGGATAGATAAACTTCTAGTGCAAGCATAGTAGGACAGGATGGTCCACCCTCCCAGGTACCACACCTATGGCCCTTTATTATCAATAATAATGTAATAATCATCCACACATGTCAACATAAACACAACTCTTTATTAAATGCCCTGATCATTGTAGGGCCACTCAACATACATGGCACAATCTCATCAGTGTGATGAGACCGGCTGAAGGAAGCATCCATTAAGCATCTATCATCCTGTCTTGCCACTCCACCGCTCCAGCTGGGGAGTTGCACCAGTGTTTCAGGAGGTTGCACTGCTTCTTCCCTTCACGTGAGGCTCTGTTGGGGCCTTGCACATCCTCAGTGTCTATCAGGTTTTGCCCTTGCCTCCATTCCCCAGGCTCCATGTCCCCATTGCCTTGCTGGAGGTCCACGAGCCTGTTCTGCAAGACTGGGTAATGGGTGCGCATGAGATTGTGCAGGATGCAGCAAGCTTCCATGATCCTCCTCATGGTCTCTGGGCGATGCTGCATGATGGTGAGAAGTACCTGGAACCTGTTGGCCAGGATGCCAAAGGCGTTCTCCACCACCCGCCTTGCCCTGGACAGCCTGTAGTTGAAGATCCTCTCTTCACGGGTGAGGTATTTGGAGGTGTAGGGCTTCATGAGGTAGGTTGTGAGGGAGAAGGCGTCATCCCCCACAATAAAGTAGGGCACATCTTGCGTGTCGTTGGGCAGGGGGTCTGGATCTGGGAAGCCCACCATGAGGTTGCGTTCCAGCCCACCCTTGAGGTCACTTCTGTTGTATACCTGGGCATCTGAAGATGACCCGTTGCCTGAAGCATCGATGTACATGAACTTGTAGTCAGCATCGACCATGGCGAAGAGGATGATGCTGAAGAAGCCCTTGTGGTTGAAATAAGTGGACCCCGACTTGGCTGGCACTTTGCAGGCCATGTGCTTGCCATTGATGGCTCCAACGGTGTGTGGGAAGTTCCACCTCTGATACCACTGCTCTGCAACTTTCTTCCATCCTTCTTCAGTGGAGGGGCACTGGAGGAGCTCCTCCTTGTATTCTTCGATGACGGCCTGCACCACTTCTCTGACCACAATGCTGATGGTGTTGGGTGGCACCCTCCAGCCGTACTGCATGCTCCTGTGGGTGGTCCCTGAGGCCAAGTGGCACAGAGTCAGTGCCACCTTGAGCCCAGGTTCAGGCTGGGCCGGAAGTTGGTGCTCTGCTTGGTTAACCTGGGTGTCAGACGCTGCACAACTTCGTCAAACATGGCTGGAGGCATCCTCATGAAGTTCTGTCATGCACAAGTGTCTTCGTTCCTGAGCTCCACCATCAGCTTGTTGTACAGTCCGTACTCTGCTCTTCTGGCAAACCATCTTCGTACCCAGACGCTTCTTGGCCGCCTCTTTTTCTTCCCGTAGTAGAGTTCACAGAGCCTGTAGATGGCTTTATACTGTTGCAGAAGGATGGTGGCTGCCAAAAGGACTTTGTTACGATCCACGGTGGACATGACTGGATGCTGTGGAAGAGGAAGAGGCAGATGAAGGCTGCAGAAGTCTGCAGCTGGGCTGCTGTTCTGAAAGTGAGATCCAGGTGAGTTGCTCCCCCTTTTTATAGGCAGTATAGGTGTCCCTTTGCATCCTCTAGGCATCCTCTAGGCATCCTGTAGACATCCTTAATATCCGAGATAGGTCCCCTCTGCGAACGTATTTTCCGTTTTACATGCTTTGTTTCCGTGCTGCATCCGCTAGGCATCCATTCTGCCTCCGTTCCGCTTCCTCCCTGAGTCCGTTTACCACTGGAGCGGATGGAGTTGTGCGGATGCGCAGCGGATGCCTAGCGGATATAGTGGATGCGTAACGGATGCAGAACGGATGCCTAGCGGATGCGGAGCGGATGTAAAACGGATGCATTGGATACATTTTCCGCTCAAAAGTTTTGAGCAGCTCAAAACTTTCTGAGCGGATGAAACGTCAATAAAAGGATGCTGGATGGATAGAGAGGAAGCAAAACGGAGGCAGTGAGTACATCGCGTTAACCAACGGATGCCAAGCTTTTTTGTCCTTTTTACATCCTCTTTGTATCCATTGGTGCAGTGTGACAGGGGCTTTACATTGTATGTTATTTTTTCAAAAAATCAAGAACTTTCATTAAAAAAGAGGCACAATAACAGGAACAATAGTAAGCTAAACATATTGCAAACTAACTAGAATTTAATGGTTTTCATTTTGAGATTATTCTGCTTGTAATATACTCTCAAATAACAAATGCAATCCATACATTTTTACTACATATAAAACAATTTTCTTTAACTCATTGCATTTATTTATATGCTGCTGGAACTTTCTTGTTATAAACTAATTATGTTCATTTAAATGTAGCAAAATTAATTTGTCATAAGGAAAATTAATAGTTTAAAAACTTGTTATATGAAAACCATAACTGAACAATATAAATTCATTAATTCCTAATGACCAGTTTTTAAAAAATGCATTGGCCTTTTAAGATGTTTATACCCACCTGAGAATATTTGAATTCCGAACTGCACACCAAGAATGCCAAGAATAATAACCCTTCATTTAAAAAAGTATCACAATATTCTACAGAAATGAAGAGTTGGAAGATTCACTATATCAGCTAATTGCATTGAGACACATTAATTTTCCCCAAACTGTCCAATCGTAGGATAAAACTTCTATTATCTCAAGACTCTAAATAATACAATAGTACAAAACAATGTCAAATTAATCAGAGAAGATTAATTTACTAGATTTATTAACTTAGCACTTCCAATTTTCTCTGCTTTCACTATTCATCAATAAAGGGATCATAATTAAAAAGTCATGTAACAAATCTTTTCCAGAGAACAAATAATCGTTCATTTTCTATTTTATACTACACAAATCTTATTTCAAAGCAACTAGGTACAGTGCAGTATCTCGTTCCCCATACAATCTAACAGAGGAAAGACAAGTTCTAATGGTGATTAGAAATCTGGAAGTCTTCCTTTTTATTACAAGAAATTATGATCACAGTGGCAAGACCTTTTTAAGAGTTAAGTCGGATACTGAACGTTGTGAGTAGAAGTTAATCTCACTTACAAACAGGAAATTATTTTTTCTTTTCAGGTACTTTGCAGAAATGACAAGTTCATTAACTTCCTTGCACATCTTTTCTGAGGGTTGTAGTCAACCCTGATGATAGTACAGAAATAAGAAACCTTCTTACATAAATGAAAACAAGTTCTGCACATGCATGGGGGAAATATAAGGTGCTAGCATGTTATAACAATGATTATTTGTCTACAGACACGCTCCTACATACAAAAATATATTTTCTGATATAGAATTATTATTATTATTAGGTGGTCTGTCATTCAAAATTTAACCCAAATCCTACCACCCTCGTCTACATTAAAATAATCATAGCTCCAAACTAGATAGTTTCTTATCATTCCTCATTCTGGGTCAAAGGCCTATTGAACTGTTTTTAGTCTTGGTGATTTCCAAAGCATCACAAGAGAAGGGACAAGCACCTCTTTGAGTGAATTGTCAGAGAAATTTTTGGTTTACAAAAATTACTGTCTTGGTGCAGTGGAAAATTTCAGGTAAGCTCCCTAGATATATGGATTAAAAAAAAATATCGTGTTTAATAAGGCTGACTCATACGTGTCCTAACAACATGGTAGCTCTTTATAGTCAATAGTACTTTGAATTTTGAATTGGCCACCAAAACTGGCTGGTGGTCTCCAAGAGACCACAAAGTACATGAAAATCTACAGTAGTATGTACTGTTTCCAATCATTTGCTACATTAAAACAGCTCTAAATTTTGAGTCATTACCAAAGGCAACCTAGTATAGTTTGCAGTGTAGTAATCCAATTGTGTGCTGATTAATAATTGTCAAAGATTTGTGGTCCAATTGCTGTTATAACAAAAATAAATAAAAGCCTCCTTGCCACAACCCCAGTGATTATGCTGAACATGGCTGTTGATTCCATTGACAAAATGCATAGGACAATGTTTTATTGCTTTTATTGTCACTATATAGACAAATAAGGCCTTATTGGGTTTCAGACTGAAACCCATTATTTGCTTTCAGTCATTTTTTATTTATATCACCATTGATTCTGGCACCTTTTCAGTTCCTTTCACTCATGAAGCTCCTCCAATAACCGTAGAACAGAAGAATTTGACAACTGAGATTGGGTAACTTAGAACAATTTCACCTAGCATTTGGATCATCTCAAAGTAATGGAGATTAATGGCTTCTGGTTTGAGCTTCTTCGGCTACAGACTGAAATCTGCGATTGTGCACAGTTTCAATCTGTGCTCGCCGCTTGAGTGCCCCGAGCCGGCTGGTTTTGGGGCTAAGCTACCCCATAGAGGTGGTGAAGAGGAGGGAGACTGCCAGCAGGGTCGAGGAGAGTCACATCTCTTCTCCCCAACTGGCCATTACTCCCTTTCCCAAAGGCGGTTGCAGCGGTGGTCAGAAATGGCCACCTCAAAGAAGAACTTGACTGGAAAAGAATGTGCAGGAGGAAGATAAGAAATGAAAGTTTTGGCTGACTGGGTCGAACTGAAAAAGCAACAATATAAGATACCCTGGAATTTGAATTATAAAGAACAACATTATTCCCAAAGAAGACTTTGAAGCAGCAAATGAGAGAGGGAAGGGAAAGGATTTGGTTTTTTTTTTTCTTTTTTTCCCTATATTGACAACTAAGAGATTTAAGCAAGAAACTGGCAAAAATCCACTTTGACATTAACAGGTATTTAAGATGAAAATAAAATGTCAATGGGATAATAAAGATTTCTGGATTCTCAAAAACTTTTAAAAGAAGAAAAAAAACAAAAGGGTGGGATCTGGAAAAAAGGAGGAGACCACCTAGAAGTGAAAGGAATTAATAGTGAAACTTTAACAAGATTCCTAAAATATACATTGTATAAATTAACTGAAACTTTGTAAGAAGATAAGAGAACCCCAGGAAGAGAAGTGGAAAAAAGAAGAAACAGCTTTGGATTATTTGGATTACTTGGTGATTTTTGGATTTTTGGCTATCGGATATAAAGGACTAAAATTAATCAGGTGGTTGTTTAAAAGTTTTAAAAATGGTATCACTCTTGGAAGAATTGAGAATGGAACTTAAAAAGCAGAACGAAGATACACAAGAAGGAAGAGGTTCTTTTGGCTTCTTATTTCAATTTTTAGAAATGGAGATCCTGAACTATGAGAAACAACAAGAAATGCCTGGAGAACAAGAAGGGCAGGACAAAGAAGAATCCATCTTCAATGACCAAGTATTTCTATGTGGAGAAAAGAAAGAAAAGGGGGGAAAGAGAGTGACAAATTTAAGATTTGAAAAAACAATCCACAAAAAGAATAGTTTGAAAATAGTAATTACAACATTAGGAAGAAACAGAAGAGAGGATTACAGAAGAGAGAATCAGAATTAGAGAGAGAAGGGGTCAAAAAGGGAAGGGAGAAGAAGAGGGGGAAGAGGGAAAGGAAAAGAAATAATAAGGAACAGAAACAGGATATAGAAAATCAGGGAAAACGTACAAGGATTAAGGGTATAAACCTATTTAGAAGACACAGAGATAATGGGTGAAAACTTAATTGAAAGGGGGATTCTGCAAGGGTACATAAGATATTATTGTTATATTAGAAATAGAAATGAAAATATGAAACAAGTGTGATTAAAATGATAGATAAAATGCTCATTGTAATGTAATGGAATGTTTAATAAATAAATGAAATAAAAAGAATGAGATAATGAAATTAGGAAAGGAGAGGAACATTTTAATTATTATAAATGTGTTATAAAAATTTAAGAGGGATATGAAAGAAACATGAAAAAATATGTATTATAAGTGTTCCTAGAAGGATGATACCCTATTGAAAACAAATGTTAAAGATGTCAAAGATTATAACTAACATTAATGATAGAGCTGAATTGGAATAGAATAAATATTTTATTTATTATTGTCATATATATATTTTCTCTTTAAGAACTTATTGCATATTTTAAGAACGTACCAAGTAGAATTCAACTGGAAGTTATGTGTTATGTTGAATGTTATAATTATAAAGGCATAAATTGTAAACCTTTATAATTATAAAGGTTTAAATAAGAGTTGAATGGATAAAAATTAAAAGATACGAAGGTGTCATACTCCAATTAATAACTATAGGGAAAAAATTTCTTTCATGAGAAAAGAAAATATGAAATTGAAACAGGACAGATAAAAGTATAAACATAATGACTAGAAAGATATTGAAACTTAGAAAAAGATATATATAATTGAATTTAGAAAGGAATGAGATAATTAAAGTAAGATTGAGAAAACTAAGGAAAGGGAAAAATTATTGAGAAAATGTTAAAATAATAATAAGATATGGAATAGAACATAAAGATGAATATGAAATTGAATTTGTGTCTGCATGGAGAAGTGATAACCTGGGACCATGCTATTCTCAAAAAAAGAAATTTTACTTGTATTATGTTTTGTGAAAACCCAAATAAAAATTTTATTAAAAAAAAAAGTAATGGAGATTAGCAAGACAAATGATAAACTCTTAAGTTACATTTGGTGTTCCTATTCAAAATCATAACCATCTCCATTTTTCTTTCTCTCCATAATCAACTACCTATTATAAATAAATCATCCAGAGCCTACCTGTTTATTAAGTAAAGCAAGGCCTCCTCTTCTATTTTCTCACTCAAAGGGGATCCTTGCAGCATATCAGCCAAGGAGTCTAATATTATAGCCCATCACCAGTCCACAAGCTATGTTTTCAAACAAAACCCTCGGCTGTTTATTTCATTTAGTTCTCTCTCTTTCCTCCAGCCAAACATGTATTTAGGAACCTGTTGTCATAACAGCTTCTAATCTTCCACTCTTCTGGGTTTTGCTCCAAACCTGTAAACAATTCTCTACTCTTTGTTCTGGTCTCTACCATTCTCACTGATTTTGCCAGGATATTGTTCCACCCACAAATTTTAAGTATTTTTCTGGATGGGCCAGCTCCATGTCTCTCCTGTATGACTTCCTAATCAATAATGACAGTTATCATTCTGTTCTCTCTTTCTTCTGTAGCTGTCTCTGCAAAACATAAACCAGCAGCAACTTTGCTTACACTTCAAAGCCTCTGCCATTATCCAGAGTCAACTCCAATCCAGCTTGCCTCCCCAACTAGGCATAGGTCTAATACATTTCATCTTATTTCCACTGTTACTATCCTTAACTTTTCCCTTTCCAACTTCTCATATCTCATTCAACATCTTCTAATTTAGCTTTCCTTCCAATATATCCTCTAACATCCAACTGCTTCTCACTACAAGTTAGTTTTTACAAATGGAACAGCTGGTCTATTGTCAAAACAAGACAGACAACCTGGGCCTTCCTGTAAAACAAGAGTACTATCCAGGGCATTACATAATTCAGACAGAAGAAAGAGCTATAAAAATGATTTCACTAAGACACTGTTTTGATACAAAGCTGCTCCAGTTTTAGATGTCCTATGGGCACATGTTCTTCTTGATGTGTGGATTGCTGCACTACAGAGTTCTCTTCTCAGATGCTGTAAAACCTTGATTTAATAGAATCCCATTTAAAATGTAATCAACCAAATATCAACCACATCTTTCCTCTAAATAACAGATGTCCATTGTTGAAATAAATTGATGCAAATGACACACTTTGTGACATTTGCATAATGGCATCATTGTGAAATGCCCTATGTAGTCCTGAGGTATACTTTAATATTAAATGGACATTGAAGAGTAACAGAACTCCTAAGTGGCCCATTATAGTGAGGTTTCACTGTCATTATTCTCCAATTTTCTCTAAAGTAGCCATCATCCAGCCACAATCTTACACAACTCTTTTATGTAATACTTGGAAAAGAAATATAGACCGACATTTCTTAAAACTTAAATTAAGAAAGCAAAATAATTTTGACAGCATAACCAATTTGATTTATATTTTATTTTGTATACAAGGTAATTGTTAAGAAAAATGGGAAGAGAGAGAGAAACAAGAGAATGGCTATAACTTTCTTATAAAAAGTTATATTACACAGATCTTACCTGATTCAGCCATTTTTATATCTTACACAGACAAGATTGAAAAGGAAAAAGAGGCTAAATTACTTACATGGTTTGTAAACCTTCAGCTGTTAAATTATTCCACATAATCTCATTAGCTTGAAGATTTTCATTTTCTTCTAATAATGATGTATCAAATTCTATTTCTTGTTGTTCAATATCTGATGTCCTTTAGTTAAAAAAAGCAATAATAATACAAGTATTAAGCATTTCTTTTTTCAAACTATCTTTTTAAGAATCTACTCAAAGAACTGAACCTACTTTTTAAAAAAACTACTCAAAGAACTGATGAGCTCCTAGGATTTCCCTTCCTCAGGAGAAAGGAAGAAAAAGAAATTATTCAAAATTGTGGCTGTAATGACTAACAAGCTTCCATCACAGATCATTGTATTATGTAGATTATAAGTTAAGAAGCATTGGCCATGGAAGTTATAGTAATTTAAGGTTAGTTGAATAACTGATATCACTTTATAGTTATATCATACTTTCTGGCATAACCAGTGGTGGGACTCTACCAGTTCAGACCGGTTAGGTTGAACTGAATGTTAAAGTTACAGCTGGTTTGCTGAACTGGTATTTCACTCAACTGGCTGGCCCCACCCAGCCCTTCCCAGGAGTCTCCAAGTGGTCCATTTTCGATGGAGGTAACTGCAGGGTCCGTGCGGAGGCTCTGGGAGGGGGAAAAGCGGGCCTTCTGGAAGTCCAGAAATGGGCCTGTTTCCGACTTCCAGAGGGCCTCCAGAGCACAGGAGAAGCTGTTTTCGCCCTCCCAGAGGCCCAGGGCAGCCTCTGGACTCTTGGGAGGGCAAAAAACAGCCCTCCCAGAAAAAACAGAAGTGGCAAAACAGGCCTATTGCTGGCTTCCAGTGGGCATCCAGAGGTCAGGGGAGGCCGTTTTCGCCCTCCCACAGGCCCAGGAGAAGCCACTGGATCCTTGGGAGGACGAAAAATGGTCCCTCTGAAAAAACCAGAAATGGCCAAATGGGTCTATTTCCAGCTACTGGTGGGCCTCCAGAGGCTGGGGGAGACTGTTTTTGCCCTCCTAGAGGTCTGGAGGAGGCAGGGGGAGGATGAAAACAGCCTCCCATAGGCTCTGGAGTCCCACCAGAATACAGAAGTTCCAGTATGCCCCACCCGCCATGGCCACCCAGCAACCGGGCAGCGAACCGGTTGCTGGGATTTCTGAATCCCACACCTGTGCATAACTATGCCATATTATGTAAATGTTCAGTATCTACTCTCATTTTATTTTTCTCCTCCACCCCGTGAGTGTTTTGTTCTGTTATAACGGTTTCCCTC
>BLBF01000004.1:77739173-77823013 GCA_015471245.1 Laticauda colubrina
CTCTCTCTCTCTCTCTCTCTCTCTCTCTCTCTCTCTCTCTCTCTCTCATTCATTCATTCATTCATTCATTCATTCATTCATTCATTCTCTGCTGGAGATGGGCAATTAAGAAATTTATCTGTAAGTATGAAAGTTCTGGATATCAAATCAAAAGCACAGACTCCTCCACTTTAATCTGCCAGAGTAAATCACATTTAGATTTTTGAAATGAAATGAAGTCAACTACCACAGAATATACTTTTTTTTACTGCCTCAGTATATTAGAATTCTGTAACCTCTACTGTGAATTCCAATTGCAGCCATAGATATCTCGTAAAGAACTGCAGTGGCAGAAGGAAGGAACTATTAAAGAACCAGAATGCTTCTAAAAGTATTATAAAGCACCCATTCTTGCTAGAAATGTCCTGCCATTCTAAATTAAATCTGATTTTCTTTACATGTATATCACATTTATAATTGCAAACTCAAAAGTAAATTCTGTAAATCAATAAAAATGTAGTAGTCATAAACAACAGTATGTCTTTGAACATAATAGTTTATATTTAAAATAAATAAAAAAGTACATTTTAATTGCTAAAATTAATGCCTCAAGTAATAATCATGCAGTTTAACAGTCCTGCATATTCTTTTAAAACCTATGCATCAATAATTGTAATACCCAAACTTTCTAATCTGTAAGTCTTATATCAACAACAAAAACTCAATCCATATAGCAAAATATCTGAGGAAATACTAGAAAAATGTTATCAACAGAAGAAAATATTTTGCAGATTACAGTAATAGTAATACTGCACAGATTTAATTATTTACTCAGATTTCTACATCTGAGTGCATTGTGTGCATTACATAATTTATGTGAAAGAGCTATTTGTAATAATTGGACAATTTAAATCACACAGATCGCTTTTGCTATTACATGGATTTATTTCTATAAACATAATTACTATGATCTGCATTTTACCTGTGAGTTTCTATGAAACTACTGTACTCTGAACCAGGGTCTAATTGTTCAACAGATATCTGGATCTCTTTATGAACATTTACAAGTTCTTCAGTAACAAGGCTGGTGATTTGACTGTATTCTTCTAAGATACCTTTCCTGAAAAAAAATACCATGAAAATATATTCAAAATATATTTTAAAGAATGTATAAAGTATAAATGTGTAAACATGAATCAAGCTGATTTAAAGCAATGCAATTCAGTTCCCAGTTTTGCACAGGAAAATAAATTAATGTATATAGAATAGATGTCTATTTTTGAAATTAATTTCTTTACTATACTATAATACCAATCTGTTTTTACTGTTAACTGCTTTTTTAAACATTCAATAGAAATTGCCTTACTATAAGGCATTCACATTAGTTTATGTCCTGCCTTCTAGGATGATAGAGACCGGTCTTGGCTGCCATCTATGTAACATCCTTTCAAATATTCGATGAAAACTCTAATCTATTCTTCAAATTGAATATTTCTAATTTTTCAACTTCTTTTTTTCACAGTTTTATTTTCTGTTCTGTGATCACCCTTGATGGCCTACTCTCTACTTATTCAAGTAGATTTTATTTCAAATGAGATACCCCAAACTTCTTCATGCCAAATTAAGCCTACATTAGAGAATCCTTCAAATAATCAGGATACTTGATAGTACATGGACTTCATTCCTCATGAAACTCCCACTTCAACCATTTAGATTTGAGTGTTGAGCTTATCTGTCCACTTGTGCCTAGCATCCTTTGGCATTATGGTGCTTGATCATATGTAAGGCCAAATAAATTAATAGGCTTTACTCCCAGGCTGTTCCTTTTGGTTTAGATTCTTATGTTCCATCAGGATCTTTCAAATACAGTATTTCTGATAAGAAATCTATTACCTACATGTGGACATTGTCTTTAATGCATGGCAAGGCACCAATACATATCTGATACTCAATTAAAAGAATACTACTATAATTTTAAATGAAAAATTCACATTGACAATGTAAGAGTGCCATCTGCACATAATCTTTACTTCCAACATTATCAAGTATCAATTTTATTAAAAAATAAATAAAACCATGGATAATTGAACACTGCTTTGATGGAAGGTATGCCCATTTATTAGGAAAAAAGATAAAGATGCACTGGAAAATGAATAGTTGTATCCTGAAGAGATAATGATAAGGGGAAAAAATCAACATAGTGTTTCCTCCTGGAAAATGGAACTGACTGATTTGACATTTGTCCCAACTTTTCTACAGCAGGTCAAGGCAATAGAAAAATATAATCTATTTTTAAAAGTCTTTTTGCTATTTTAAGGGAAACCTGTTATGTCCACTTGTTCTAAATACGTCACAAATATTAATGGACCTTTTAGATACCTTGGCCATGGGAACAGTTACTTCTCCATATTTTTGCTAGTGTAAGCAGTATATATAACGCTTTTCACCATCTTTCCACACAATAGGAATCCTATGAAATGGGTTTGGCTGAGAAAGTGTGACTGGTCCATATTCTCCAAGTGAGCTTCTGTGGCTGAGGATGGTTTAAAACTGGAATCTCCTTGGTTCGAGTCCAACCACCCTGACGGTTTTATGTGGGAATACTTCAAAGATGCTTTTGAAATTCCAAATGTGTTCAGATATTATAAATTAAGTGAACCCAATTGTTCCCCAAGGTCCTCTTCATTTCGCTGGATAACTGATTTTACAGATTTTTTTTGGCCCTATGCTGAAATCTCATTAATTCTTCTCCATGCTACTTTTGCAATCCACTACACCTTAATACCACTCTTTTTCTGTTTGCAACACACCATCCGTATTACTATTTATTTATCCCACCAGCAACATCATTAATCTGTTACTGTTAAATTTTGGGGGAGTAATCATGCTGTGTATCCTTTCTCAATACAAAAAAATTTGTGTTTTAGAACCTGGAATGAAACTTCCAGAGCACCATATTAATGCACACACGAAAAGTTTTTGCTTTTTCTCTCCACAGAATGACAAAATACTGTGCAAATTAGCAACAGTAAGATATACTTTCAATTCTTATTGAATTTGCAAATTTTGGGGGATTACAAAAACCATTACTGTAGAATGTACTTATATGGTGCTATTTCTCCAGTGATAATCCAGAATGCCAAAGGATATTAAGGGCCTGTCACATAGGCCGACGGATGCAAAAAGTATGTAAAAAGGACACAGCGGATGAGAAAATGTTCCATCCGTTGTTATCCGCTATCAAAAGTGCCCCAAATTTGCATTAACAGAGCAGACAACAACGGAAAGGAACAGATGGGGAGAGGACGTAGCGAGGATGAAAAGCAGATGCTCCACGGAAGCCTAGCGGATGGAAGCGGATGGAAGCGGATGGCACATCCACAGGGCTTCCGGGGGAGCACAGCGAAGCGGACGCACAGCGAAGGAGCGGATGCAGAGCGGATGCCTAGCGGATGATGCGGATGCAAAGCGTTCACTGCACATGTGAGGAGGATGCATTGCGTCAGCCCTGTGGATATAAAAGGATGCAGCTCGCAAGAAGATCACCATTCAGAGGAAAGACCTGCTGCCAGACACATCTCCAGCCAACAACCATGGGGAAGAAGAGGAAGCCTGTGCCATCTTCTGCCAGCCCTGGCAAGAAGGACAGAGCCACCATCCCACCCCCCCGGCGCTGACTCTGCTTCTGCTGGGGCTTCTGCTGCTCGGGCTGATTCTGCTGGTGCTGGTGCTTCTGCTGGTGCTGCTCCTGGTGCTGGCGCTTCTGCTGGTGCTTCCTCTGCTGGTGCTGCTCCTGGTGCTGCTGGTGCTGCTGGTGCTGCTGGTGCTTACTCTGCTGCTGCTGATCCTGCTCCTGCTGGTGCTGCTGGTCCTGCTTTTGCTGCTGCTGCTGTTGTTGCTGCTAGTGGTGGTGGTGGTGTGGTGGACCAGCCCCTAGAACCCCAAAGCCCTTCTGATGAGGGCCCAGAAGGCCCTGCCAGAGGGAGGAACAGGCAATCGCACGATAGGGAGAGGAGGCAGGACTCCATCGAAGAGGAACATGAGGATGAGGTGCTCGAATGGCTGAGGGAGAACGAGTACCTTTGGCGGAAGGGACACAGGCTCTATCGAGACACCAAGAGGAAGCAGGTGGCTTGGAGAGAGAAGGTGGAGAGTCTGGGCTACACTTTGGAGGTGCTCCTCGGGTGGTGGAAGCACATGCACACCTGGTACGGGAAGCTGCACCTCAAGAAATCTGGCCAGGCCACGGTCAAGCTGACGGACCGGGAGACCTACGTGATAGCCAAGAGCAGCTTCTTGGAGGGTGAGATCCACCACCGAGGAGCAGCCCCTCTGTCTACCCTCTCTCTCAGGCAGCCCACAGAGAGCCAGTCCTCTTCTGGCCAAGAGTCAGCTCCTGTGTCCAGGCAGGTATCTGTGGAGTGCCCCACGACGGAGACCCCCCCGATAGCTGCCCTCCCCGTGGCGGAGCGCGTGGAAGACCCCCTGACGCAGTGGGAGCAAGGAGAGGGCGCTGACACCAGAGACCAACCCACCCCCACCCCCAGCTCCACCTCCACAGAAAGCAGGAAGAGAGGCAGACCGGAGGGGCAGAGCCACACTGTCCTGCTGGAGATCAGGGACACCATCAAAAGCAGCGTAGATCTCCTCTCTAAGCTGGTACACACCGACAAACCATCCTCAAACCGAAAGCCCTTCCTCACCTACGTGAACCAGACCCTCATGGAAATGCCCGAAGCCCAGTGCCAGGTGATCAAGGAGAGGATCACAGGTCTTCTGCACCACCCTCCAGGCCCAGCTGAACTTGCTCCGACCCAGTCCAAGTCTGCTCCTCTACCCCAGGTGAAGTCATAGCCCTTCCAAGGCTTTCCACAGGCCCTCACCTACCAAGGCTATGGCTACCAGGAGTACCAGCAGCACAGGCAGCCCTTCCCAGTACAGGAACAGGTACATTGAACGCCACTGATGCCACCGATGCCACAGATTCCACCCACGCCACAGATGCCACCCACGCCTTACCTCGCTCACCTGCAGACCAGACAGCCCCACTACACTCCTTCCTCCACCCCACAGCCAAGCCCGGCCTCAGAACATCTGTCATCGGTCTTGGGGCTGACACCCCATGTCATGGAGGAAGGGGCTCTCAACATCACAGGACTGAGCCAGCTCTCTGAGAGCTTCCTCCACACACCATCCCCTGTTGTCCTCTCAGGGCCAGGCACCCCAATGACGCCTCTGACCAGCACTCCAGCAGCAGCCACCTCCACAGCACCTGGCCCCTTCACCCCTGAGACTATGGGCACGCCTCAGAGTGACTGAGAAGAGTGCCAGAGATTTGGTTGCTACCTGTTGACTTTATCTTTGCTTGGGACACTTTACTAGGGTCATTTTGCTTTTACAGTTTGTTATTAATAAAGTTTATCTTTGCTTCACACACTTGGTTCAGTTCTTTTAGCAAATAAAGTCTTGGTGGAAACTTTTAGAAATGGTTTAAGCCTTTGCATGCTTGTGGGATGGGTAAGGATAGCAGTGGGATGGGCAGGGATACCTGTGGGATGGGTAATAGCTGTGGGATGGGTTAGGATAGCAGTGGGATGGGCAGGGATACCTGTAGAATGGGTAATAGTTGTGGGACTGATAAACCTCCAGTGCAAGCATTGTGAGACTGCATGGTCCACCCTCCCAGATGCCACACCTATGGCCCTTTATTATCAATAACAATTTAATCATTCATCAACACATTTCAACATAAACACAACTCTTTATTAAATGCCCTGTTTATTGTAGAGCCACTCAACATAAATGGCACAATCTCATCAGTGTGATGAGACAGGTTCAAGGAAGCATCCATTAAACATCTACCATCCTGTCTTGCCACTCCACCGCTCCAGCTGGGGAGTTGCACCAGTGTTTCAGGAGGTTGCGCTGCTTCTTCCCTTCCCGTGAGGCTCTGTTGTGGCCTTGCACATCCTGAGTGTCGATCAGGTTTCGCCCTTGCCTCCATTCCCCAGGCTCCATGTCCCCATTGCCTTGTTGACGGTCCACGAGCCTGTTCTGCAAGACTGGGTAGCGGGTGCGCATGAGATTGTGCAGGATGCAGCAAGCTTCCACGATTCTCCTCACGGTCTCTGGGTGATGCTGCATGGTGGTGGGAAGTACCTGGAACCTGTTGGCCAGGATGCCAAAGTCGTTCTCCACCACCCGCCTTGCCCTGGACAGTCTGTAGTTGAAGATCCTCTCTTCACGGGTCAGAAGTCTGGAAGTGTATGGCTTCATGAGGTAGGTTCTGAGGGAGAAGGCGTCATCCCCCACGATGAAGTAGGGCACATCTTGTATGTCGTTGGGCAGGGGGTCTGGATTTGGGAAACCCATGATGAGGTTGCGTTCCAGCCCCTCCTTGAGGTCACTGGCATTGTATACCTGGGCATCTGAACATGCGCCGTTGCCTGAAGCATCGATGTACATGAACTTGTAGTCAGCATCGACCATGGCGAAGAGGATGATGCTGAAGAAGCCCTTGTAGTTGTGATAAGTGGACCCTGAGTTGGCTGGCGCTTTGCAGGCCACGTGCTTCCCATCTATGGCTCCAACGGTGTGGGGGAAGTTCCACTTTTGATACCATTGCTCTGCAACTTTCTTCCAGCCTTCTTCAGTGGAGGGGCACTGGAGGAGCTCCTCCAGGTATTCTTCGATGATGGCCTGCACCACTTCTCTGATCACAATGCTGATGGTGTTATGTGGCACCCTCCAGCCGTACTGCATGCTCCTGTACGTGGTCCCGGAGGCCAGGTGGCGCAGAGTCAGTGCCACCTTCAGCCCAGGGTCCAGTCTGGGCCAGAACCTGGGGTTTGCATTGGTCAACCTGGGTCTCAGATGCTCCACAACTTCGTCAAACATGGCTGGCGGCATCCTCATGAAGTTCTGGAATGCATGAGAGTCTTTGTTCCTCAGCTCCTCCATCAGCTTGTTGTACAGTCCGTACTCTGTTCTTCTCGCGATCCATCTTCGGACCCAGACACTTCTTGGACGCCTCCTTTTCTTCGTGTAGAACAGGTGAAAGAACTTGTAGAGGGCTTCGCACTGTTGTAGAACGATGGTGGCTACCAAAAGGACTGTGTTACGATCCATGGTGGACATCAATGGATGCTGTGGAAGAGCAAGAGCAAGATGAAGGCTGAAGAGGTCTGCACCGCAGGGCTGCTGGACTGAAAGTGAGATCCAGGTGATTTCCTTCCCCTTTTTATAGGAAATATAGGTTTTCCGCTAGGTGTCCTTTTGCATCGTCTAGACATCCTGCAGACATCCTAAATATCTGAGATACATTCCCTATACGAACATTTTTTCCGTTTTAATGCTTTATATCCGAGCTGTATCCGCTTTCATCCTTTCTACGTCCATGCTACTAACGCTGCGTGTCCATTCCACATCCGTTTCACTTCCTCCGTGTTCGTTTTCTGCTGGAGAGGATGCGAGTTGCATGGATGCGCAGCGGATGCCTAGCGGATATAGCGGACACATAACGGATGACAACGGACGTATAACGGATGTTCCCCGTATGCGTAGCGGATGTAGAACGGATGCGTTGGATACTTTATCCGCTCAAAAAGTTTTGTGCAGCTCAAAACTTTTTGAGCGGATGAAATCTCAGTAGACGGATGCTGGACGGATAGAGAGTATGAAAAACGGATGCAGTGAGTACAGAATGGATGCATCGCGTTAACCAACAGATGGCAAGTGTTTCTCTCCATTTTACATCCTCTTTCCATCCGTTGGTGCTGTGTGACATGGGCTTTAGTACAGTAAATATTGGCCAAATTATTAGAGAAGTATATACTAAATACTCTGAAATATATGCATTATAAATTTACTAATTTCCCACAAGCCCATTTTAATCAAGGTAATAATCTGTTTTTTAAAATTCCTTTTGCTCTTTTTAGGGAAACTTAACTTATCATGTCCACTTGTTCTAAGTAAGTCACAAATATTAATGAACCCTTTAGATAGATACCTTGGGCAAAGGAATAGTTACTTCACAATATTTTAGCTTGTTAAATCTACCTATTTTTAATTTTCTTCATCGCATTATTGATAAACAGTTTCTCTTCCTATATTTGAACTGGAAATAAACAGTTCAAGTATACAGTTAAAACTCTTCTATTTTTCTTCTCTCTTTTTTCAGATCATAGATGAAGTCCTGAATGAATGTACAGTATCTGCCTTAGTTTTTCTCATCTGACTGTTGTTTTGTTTTGCTGAAGTAGAAACTAGATGAATGAATAACCCTTTATCTGATATAAACTAGTAATAATCTACTCAGTGTAATCTATTCTAATTGAAAGATTTACTGCAGTTTCAGCACAATGACTTTGAAAAAATGTGAAAAATATAATTATACTAAATATTAGTCATTATCCTCAAGCAGCATGACATTTTTCAAACAATTTAAAAGAGATATTAATAAATCCAGACATAAACATGATTGCTAACATAAAAAACAGGCAGTTTTATATAGTTTCTGAAGAACCAAAACTTTAAACTTTCATAATATATAATAGAAATATTCATAATATATAATGGAAAATATGCGGCAAGGATAGACTAACTATCCTTCTATTTCACATAAACAAATCCAACAAACAAACTCAATTTCTATGATTACAAAATAATCACTAAACAATTCAAACACTGAACAGGTAAGGACACTAAGCAATAATGCTATGTTTTTTAACTGAAAAAATAAAAGGAAATTCAGTCACAAAATAATATGTCTCCTATTTGGGAACTGTAATTATGGTTTCCATAAAAATGAATATTTTGAAGAATAGCTATGATGCTTTCAAAAGACTCATTAATATTTTATTCTTTGTTTGAATAGGGAACAAACTGATTTCAGATACTGAAAGAAACAATTATAGTAAAAAGACTATCATATAATATGAGTAGCCAACAAGAGTTCAGAACAGTGGTGGTATTCAGCCAGCTCGTACCAGTTCGGGAGAACCAGTAACAACAATTTGGCCTGGGTTGCTGAATCGGTCGTGACTTCTGGTTGGCCACATCATCAACCAGGTCACCTGGTCGCCAATTGCTCGCACCTTTCGGTTGCTCGATGCTTGCTCAACTTTTCCAGCTGCTCGATACTTCCCCCCCCGCCCTATATATGTTGCTTTCGCCACATGGCCCAGCTAATCACTTCGCCAATTGTCTTGCTGATGGCCGGTCACCTCAGCTCACCAAAGGTAAGCAATGCATGCTGCCCACTGACCCTTCAGCTTGGGTCGGAGGCCGGGGCCCCTGGAAAACGCTATTCCCCAAGGCCTTGGAGCAGCCAGCTGCCTCAGCTGGGTCGGGGAATGCATGATTCCCTGGTTCCGGCCTTGCCCTGGAGCCGCTGCCCGCTTGCCCCCTGCTCTTCCTTAACTGCAATGCATCGCCTATTTTCCCCTCCTTTAAAAGCCCTGACCCTTAATCTCCTCACTTCCTCCCCTATGACTGCCTCTTTCATCATCCATGTCCGCAACCTTAGCTTCCTCCCATGGTTGGCTGCCAGGGAAGGCAAGCCAGGGCTGAGAGCTGCTGGGCTCCCCACCAGCCCGCATCTCACCCCCCTTGTCGCGAGATGCCTGTAGCTGCTGCCTCTTTTTGTCAGTGTGAGAAGCCTCCCAGCTGATGCCTCTTTGCCAGCCAGAACCCAGCCGTCTGGCTGGAGGCTTCTTGCACTGAAAATTACCAGCCTCCACTTTTCGAACATGCCAAAAAAAGAGTTTCAGTCCCACCACCACTGCCGCCATGTTGTTTGCACTGGCCATGCACATGCGAAGGGACTTGCACTGGAGGACTTGCCCAAGTCCCACTCTGGAGCAGCAGGCAATGGGATGCACCCTGGTGCAAAGAACAGCGCAGTGAGTCCCAGCTGCTGCTTCTTTGCCAGCCGGAATTGAGCCAGTAGCCCACGTGCTGTCTCCTAGCAGAAGGTCCCAGACCTCACATGCACACATGTGAGGCCAGGACCTTCTGCAAGGAGATGGTACATGGGTGAGTCCCTGTGGTACCGTGAGATGCATTGCACATGCTCTGTGTATGCCTGAGAAGGAGAAGACTTGGGTGAACTTTTCTGCCTCCCTTCACTTCATTCTGCTGCTACTCGGAAGGCAGACACACAGCTTGTCCCTTTAAGATACTTCGATGCAGAGGTAGGGACCAAAAAGGGATAGGTAGGGCACAGGAACTGCCTTCTGACTCCCGATTGAGTTTCGCCATGTCCCTGCCAAGAAGCCTCCAGCCTTTGCTGGCAGGAAAAGCCATTCTTGGCTCAGTTCCAGGCAGCAAAGAAGTGGCAAAAAGATGCAGCAGCTGTATTCTAGGCACTGGCCATGCAGGTCCACCCCACTGAGCCTGCTGCACCAGAGGGGCAAGTCCGAGCAAAGCGGTGCAGCAGGCAATGGGGTGAGCCTGTGTGGCCAGCGCCTAGAATGCAGCAGCGACAGCACATTGGGGAAGTGGAGCAAAGCTGGAGGTCAGCGGCTGGAGGATTCTTGCAGCGAAAATTACCAACTCCCACTTTGCTCCGCTTCTCCAATGCATCGCTGCACCTAAGTTCTAAGCATCAGCCTTGCAAGTCTACCCCATTGAGCCTGCTGCACCGGAGGGACTTTCCCAAGCAAGTTCCTCTGGTGCAGCAGGCAATGGGGTGAGCCTGTGTGGCCAGCACCTAGAATGTGGCAGCGGCGCATTGGAGAAGCACAGCAAACCCAAAGGTTGGCGGCTGCAGGCTTCTTGCAGTGAAAATTACCAACCTCCAGGTTTGCTCCAGTTTTCCAATGCCCTGCCGCAGTGATCTAGGCACCGGCATGCAGGCTCATCCCATTGCCTGCTGCACCACTCTGCTTGGAACTTGCTTAGGCAAGTCCCTCTGTTGCAACGGGCTCAATGGGGTGGACCTCCGTGGCTGACGCCTAGAACACAGCTGCGGCGGCACATTGGAGAAGCAGAGCAAAGCCAGAGGTCAGTAATTTCTGCTGCAAGAAACTTACAGCTGCTGAATCTTTTTGCCACTTCTTTGACGTGTATGACTGGTGAAGGGAGAATGGGAGGCATGCAGGATTAGGCCAGGCCTTTGACAGATTAGGCCAGGTCTGCCTAGACAGAAAATAAGTAGCTAGGTAGAAATTCATTTTTCCCCCTACGGGTTCTGTGGGCATGGCTTGGTGGGGTTCATGTGACTGAGTGGGTGTGGGCATGGGTGACATCAAGTTGGACATGCCCACTCAGTGACATGACCCTCCCCCAAGTCACAGAACCGATAGGGGAAAAAAATTGAATAACACCACTGGTTCAGAAAGTAATTATTGTTACTTTAAAAAGACTCCCAATAATCTATTTGTAGGTTTATTTATTATACTACTGATTGTATCAAATTCTATTTTGTAAATAAATAGAATAAAACAAATTACAATGAAGACATAAGAACCTTTGAATAAAGCAAATTAATACAATTAAATTTAACAGTTAAAATCAGCAGTTTGTACAGTATGATGTGTTTAAAGCTTTTTTTAAATTAATAAAGATATCATGCCTCTCAATTTGGCTAGTAGTGTGTTCCAAAGATCTCGGGCAGAAACAGAGAACATTCAATCCAGAGTTGCTATCCAGTGAGTTTACATCAACTATCCACAAAATAACCTCTGATGGTATCAGGAATTGTGAACATTATTCAAAATGAGAGATTTTTTCCAGTAACCAGGACCAAAGCCATAAAGTGCACTAATAATCCACCCTTTTATATTTTGTTTGCGATTGGATTGGCAGCCACTGCAATATTTTAATTAAAGGTATTACTTGGAGTATTCTTCCATGGTGCAATCTAACTAGTGTATTTTATACAAACCAGTTCCCAATCAAATGACAGAAACAGCTTCATGTACAATATATAACTATGGTCAAGCCTGTTGGTTACCAGCAAGTGTAACATAGCTTTATGGCTATTATTTTCCAGATATAGACATATGTAGTAATCAACCAAAGCCGCTAAAAGGCAGCTCTGAATATTTCTTCAACCTGGCTAACTAGAGAAATTGTAGATCTAGAAAAAAAAACTTAAAATTTATGTTCCTGTTATTTCTTGAATTGTGTAATCCCAATTCTATACTGTTCTAAAATTATGGCTCTTCATAATAAGTACCTCATATTGTATGATCAGTTTCATTTTGTTATTTCTTATCCAGCCCACTAATGACCACAGGTAGAAATTCAGTAGACTGTTTCTTACAGGCATCACATAGAAATATTAATTTAATTTATAGGCTGCTCTAATCAGTTGATACCAACTGATTTCATTAATATATTGATAGCACCCAATGACCTAGACATCTCTAATGCTATCAAACAACAGAATCTCAGTAAGAGATTCTGTTAATCATAGCAAGCTAAGTAGAATAGCTAACAGAATCTTCAATCTACTCCTAGTCCAAAGATTTGCCACATATATACAGGCAACAAGAAATAGTTCTCTCAGAAAGCCTGGTGAGGGAGATGTCATTCTTACAGATCACAGCCACACCACCTCCATTTTACTTCTCCTGGTTTCTTCTGCTAAAAAGAATCCAAGCACAAGGAATTGGTTTCATTCTGGTTTATGTGACTCACATTGCCAGGTTTCTGTTAAGTCAGATATTTCATTCACGATAAAATTGTGCATTATCTCACGACCAGTCTTATTTTGGACTAATCTGGCATATTAACAGACAAAAAAAAATACCAGGATCTTGAAAGATGTGAAACCACGGCTTGGTTTCAAGGATAAAAAAAACAGTTAATATGTTTCCTCTTCTCCCTTCCACTGCAACAGTTGTCAGCCTGCTGATATTCAAACTTTTATTCCTCACTCCACCTATAATTATTCCCCCAAGACTCATAGATGATGTGCCCACATGTACTTCAACAAATGAACTGAATAGTTTAGATGGGTAGATAGACAAAATTGTCACAAAAAATAAATGGCGACTAGGGAACAGAAAAAGCAAAAACAAAATTGTAAATAGCCCAGAAGAATGAAACAACACTCACTTAAGAAAAACAGTATCAACAATGAGGAGAATTCCACAATAGGACAGCGATATAAGGGCTTTAGATGTCTGGTATTGGGAAAGTTTCTAATTCTAGTTGTAAATTACACTTTTACTAAAAAAGATGAAATATTAAAATTATGTGACATCGATTCACACGCGAGGTTTATACCTGACATACAAAATGTCAAACATTATAAAAAACTGTTTTTTGCCTTGCACCACTATAAAATTTTTATACCAGTTAGAAATATCACATGTCGAAGCTTAGGACATTGTTATTCATTTCTAAAAACTTAAAATGAAAAGTTAGGACCACACATGCTTTTATGAGACAAAACACTACATCTTACAGTCCTTTAATCATTTCTTCTTGCATCTTCTGTAAAGATTCAAGGAACAAAGGAAGTGTAGTATCATAATACTGGTGCTGATGTAACTGTGCTCCTTTCAATGCCAACACGTATTGATTGTGCAACATGTGGAGTTTCATTGTGGCTTTATCATAACGATCTTTGGCTTTTTCAGTTTCCTTGCCTGAAAGAAAAGGGGGGGGGGAGAGAAAGGAAGAAAATACATGATTTTCCAGATTAAACGCCAAAAAGTGTTGGGGTGAGGGATTAAATCTTAATCATTTTAAATCTTAAAAAGTAAAATGCAGTGCTTCATTTTTATTTTTTTTTGCAAATCATTTACACTCTGTACCAAAGCACACCTAAATTTTGTCATTATGAACACATTAGAATATGAACCAGACAAAAAAAATGTAAGCGAAACCAAAATGATTTTGACTTGTATTGCCAATCTTTTCAATTGCATATATGGGCATAATATAATTATTCTAAACATATAAACAACACTCTTACTTGTGCAATGACTGAATCTAACCAGGCTCCAGACTAAACAAGAACACAATAATCAAACTATTTTGCAGGCTTTGTGCCATTTTAAAACAGCTTTAAGCCTATTTTCCAAAAGAGAGATAAGTACATCATTATATCTTCTTTCCTTCTCTTTATGGCAATAACATAGACACAAGTGAATCATTATATATAATCCCACTGTGCAAATGCAAAGACAGTATAAAGATCAGGAAAGGGAAACATGTGCAACTTCTTTTAATTCTATATCTCCCAAAGTTACAAAGAAAGCCAGTTTAGTCTAGTAGTAGAAGCCTAAGAACCAGGAGCACAGTTCTAGTCCCATATGACATCAAAAACCAGTTGGGTGTCTTTGGGACAGTCAGTCTCTCTGTCTCTCTCTCTCCCCCCAACCCAACCCCACCTCCCAGGATTTTTGCTGTGAGGAAAATAAGAGAAGAAAAAACATTAGTTATGTTTGTTGCCTTGAGTTATTTATAAACAATAAAAAGGGGATAAATATGAAATAATTACACATAGTTTTGGGGACTCTCACCTAACCCACTCCTGTAAAACTATTTCATGCAACTTTGATTCTGTATAAAGTTCTTGTAATCTAAATTATCATATTTTTCAGACTATAACACACATTTCCTCCCAAAAAAGTGGGTAGAAATGTCTGTGCATCTTATAGAATGAATATGACCTTGTTTTTGGCTTCCCGAACCCTTCACACATCCTGTTTTTGCTGTCCCCGGTGTCCAGAAGCACTTCGGGGCAGTGGTGGGATTCAATTTTTTTTACTACCGGTTCTGTGGACGTGGCTTGCGGGCATGGCAGGGGAAGGATACTGTAAAATCTCCAGTCAGAGGTGGTATTTGCCAGTTCTCTGAACTACTCAAATTTTCCGTTACTGGTTCTCCAGAAGTGGTCAGAACCTGTTGAATACCACCTCTGCTGTGGAGGCCTCCGCAGGTCCCATTTTTGCCCTCCCCAACATCGCAGAGACTGAAAACTGATTAGGATCGTACCAATTTCAGACAGCAACATAATTAATTAAAGTGGCAGAACTGAGCTTGTTAACCTGTGGTTAAGCCCATGTCACACTGAACCAACGGATGCAAAGAGGATGTAAAACGGACAAAAAAGCTTGCCATCCGTTCGAAAACGCGATGTACTCACTGCCTCCGTTTTGCTTCCTCTCTATCCATCCAGCATCCGTTTATTGACGTTTCATCCGCTCCGAAAGTTTTGGGCTGCCCAAAACTTTTGCGCGGAAAATGTATCCAGTTCTTCCGTTCTGCATCCGCAACACATCCGCTACGCATCCGTTACGCATCCGCTATATCCGCTTGGCGTCCACTGCGCATCCGCGCAACTCGCATCCGTCCGGACGCAGGGAGGAAGCGGAACGGACGGAGAACGGATGCAGAATGGATGCAGAACGGATGCAGCACGGAAACAAAGCGTTTAAAGCGGAAAAAACGTTTGCAGAGGGGACCTATCTCGGATATTAAGGATGTCTACAGGATGCCTAGAGGATGCAAAGGGACACCTATACTGCCTATAAAAAGGGGGAGCAACTCGTCTGCATCTCACTTTCAGACCAGCAGCCCACCTGTGCAGACCTCTGCAGCCTTCATCTGACTCTTCCAATTCCACAGCATCCAGTCATGTCCATCGTGGATCATACCACAGTCCTTTTGGCAGCCACCATCCTTCTGCAACAGTACGAAGCCATCTACAGACTCTGTGAACTCTACTACGGGAAGAAAAAGAGGCGGCCAAGAAGCGTCAGGGTACGAAAATGGATCGGGAGAAGAGCAGAGTACGGACTGTACGACAAGCTGATGGTAGAGCTCAGGAACGAAGACACTCGGGCGTTCCAGAACTTCATGAGGATGCCTCCAGCCATGTTTGACGAAGTTGTGCAGCGCCTGACACCCAGGTTGACCAAGGCAAACACCAACTTCCGGCCCAGCCTGGAACCTGGGCTCAAGGTGGCACTCACTCTGCACCACCTGGCCTCAGGGACCACCTACAAAAGCATGCAGTACGGCTGGAGGGTGTCACCCAACACCATCAGCATTGTGGTCAGAGAAATGGTGCAGGCCATCATCGACGAATACAAGGAGGAGCTCCTCCAGTGCCCCTCCACTGAAGAAAGATAGAAGAAAGTTGCAGAGCAGTGGTATCAGAGGTGGAACTTCCCACACACCATTGGAGCCATCGATGGCAAGCATGTAGCCTGCAAAGCTCCAGCCAAGTCGGGGTCCACTTATTTCAACTACAAGGGCTTCTTCAGCATTGTCCTCTTCGCCATGGTCAATGCTGACTACAAATTCATGCACATCAATGCTTCAGGCTACGGCTCATCTTCAGATGCCCAGGTATACAACGCCAGTCACCTCAAGGAGGGGCTGGAAGGCAACCTCATCGTGGGCTTCCCAGATCCAGACCCCCTGCCCAACGACATGCAAGATGTGCCCTATTTCATCGTGGGGGATGACGCCTTCTCCCTCAGAACCTACCTCATGAAGCCATACACTTCCAGACTCCTGACCCGTGAAGAGAGGATCTTCAACTACAGACTGTCCAGGGCAAGGCGGGTGGTGGAGAACGACTTTGGCATCCTGGCCAACAGGTTCCAGGTACTTCCCACCACCATGCAGCATCTCCCAGAGACCGTGAGGAGAATCGTGGAAGCTTGCTGCATCCTGCACAATCTCATGCGCACCCGCTACCCAGTCTTGCAGAACAGGCTCGTGGACCGTCAACAAGGCAATGGGGACATGGAGCCTGGGGAATGGAGGCAAGGGCGAAACCTGATCGACACTCAGGATGTGCAAGGCCACAACAGAGCCTCACGGGAAGGGAAGAAGCAGCGCAACCTCCTGAAACACTGGTGCAACTCCCCAGCTGGAGCGGTGGAGTGGCAAGACAGGATGGTAGATGCTTAATGGATGCTTTCTTCAGCCTGTCTCATCACACGGATGAGATTGGGCCATGTATGTTGGGTGGGCCTACAATGAACAGGGTGTTTAATAAAGAGTTGTGTTTGTGTTCAAATGTGTGGATCAATGCTTACATTGTTATTGATAAAAAAGGGCCATAGGTGTGGCACCTGGGAGGGTAGACCGTACAGTCCCACTATGCTTGCACTGGAGGTTTATCTAT
Organism: Laticauda colubrina; assembly: GCA_015471245.1. NCBI lineage: Eukaryota > Metazoa > Chordata > Lepidosauria > Squamata > Elapidae > Laticauda > Laticauda colubrina. Next base: position 77,756,254 of record BLBF01000004.1, read on the forward strand.
CCCACAGCTATTAGCCATCCCAAAGGTATCCCTGCTCATTCCACAGGTATCCCTGCCCACCCCACTGCTATCTTAACCCATCCCACAAGCATGCAAAGGCAGTTTCCACCAAGACTTTTTTTAAAAAAACAAATGAAGCAAGTGTGTGAATCAAAGATAAACTTTATTGAACAACAAGCTGTAAAAAAAAAATGACCCAAGTCAAGTGTCTAAATAAAGTCCACAGGTAGCCAGTTGCCAGGTCTCTGGCACTCTTCTTGGTCACTCGGAGGTGTGCCCAGTCTCAGGGGTGAAGGGTCCAAGTGCTGTGGTGGTGGGTGGTGCTGGAGTGCCTGGCCTCGAGAGGACAACAGGGGACGGTGTGTTGAGAAAGCTCTCGGACAGCTGGCTCAGCCCCGTAATGCTGAGAGGTCCTTCCTCCATGCCATGGGGTGCCAGCCCCAGTACTGATGACAGATGTACTGAGGCTGGGCTTGGCTGTGGGGTGGAGGAAGGAGTAGTGTAGTGGGGCTGTCTGCTCTGCAGCTGGGTGAGGACTGGCGTGGGTGGGATCATTGGCGTGGGTGGCATCGCTGTCGTCGGTGGCATCATTGGCGTGGGTGGCATCGCTGTCGTCAGTGGCATCATTGTCGTGAGTGGCATCGGTGGCATCAGTGGAACAGGTGGCAACGGTGTCATCCGATGACTCTGTGCCTGGACTGGGAAGGGCTGCTACCTGTGCTGCTGAACCTCCTGGTAGCTGTAGCCCGGGTAGGTGAGGGCCTGTGGGAAGCCTTGGAATGGGAGGGACATCACCTGGGGTGGAGGAGCAGACCTGGACTGGGTGGGAGCAGGTTCCTCTGGGTCTGGAGGGTTGTGAAGCAGCTCGGTGATCCGGTCCTTCACCAGCTGGTACTGTGGATCCGCCATTTCCTTGAGGGTCTGGTTGACATAGGTGAGGAAGGGCTTGCGGTTGGAGGATGAGGAGTCAGTGTGGACCAGCTCAGAGCGGAGATCTATGCTGGTGCGGATGGTGTCCCTGATCTCCAGCAGGACAGTGTGGCTCTGCCCCTCCTGCAGTCCGGCTCTCTGCCTTTCTGCGGAGGCGGAGCTGGGGGTGTGTGGATGCGGCTAGGACTGTGGTGGACTCGATGTCTCCTTTCTCCCACCGCACCAGGGAGTCCTCTACGCACTCCATCACGCTTACCACACCTGTCCGCGGGTTCTCTGCCGTGGCACACTCCACAGAAACCTGCCTGGAGACAGGGACTGACTCTCGGCCGGAAGAGGACTGGCTCTCAGCAGGATGCCGGAGAGAGAGGGTCGTGAGAGGGGCTGCTGGTGTTCCTCGGTGGCGGACCTCACCCTCCAGGAAGCTGCACCTGGCCATGACATAGGTCTCTCTGTCTGTCAGCTTCACAGTGGCCTGGCCAGATTTCTTCAGGTGCAGCTTCCCGTACCAGGTGTGCATATGTTTCCACCAGCCGAGGAGCACCTCCGAAGTGTAACCCATACTCTCTGCCCTCTCTCTCCAAGCAGCCTGCTTCCTTTTGGTGTCCCTGTAGAGCCGGTGTCCCTTCCGCCACAGATAGTCGTTCTCTCTCAGCCACTCCAGCACCTCATCCTCGTGCGCCTCCTCAATATAATATTGCCTCCTCTCCCGTTGTCACATCCGCCTCTTCCTCCCTTTGGCAGGACCAGATGGGCCCTCATCAGAGGGGCTCCCAGGTAGTCGGGGCTGCTCCTCCACACCACCAGCAGCAGCAGCAGCAGCACCAGCAGAATCATCATCATCACCATCATCCTCACCAGCAGGATTATAATCAGCAGCAGCAGCAGCAGCAGCAGCAGGAACAGCAGGACCAGGATCAGCAGCAGTAGAGTAAGCACCAGCAGGGCCAGCAAGTCCAGGAGCACGAGCAGGACCAGGAGCACGAGCAGGACGAGCAAGACCAGGAGCACGAGCAGGACGAGCAAGTCCCGGAGCATGAGCAGGTCGAGCAGGACCAGGAGCAGCTTCAACAGAGTAAGCACCAGCAGAAGCCCCAGCACCAGCAGAAGCACCACCGCCAGGAGCAGCTTCAGCAGAAGCCCCAGCAGAAGCAGAGTCAGGGGCAGGGGGCGGGAGGTTGGCCCTGTCCCTCTTGCCAGGGATGGCGGCAGGTTGCTGAGGCTTTTGCTTCTTCCCCATGGTTGTGGGGTTGCTGGCTGGCAGGGAGGCTGGCAGGCACCAAGGCTGGCAGGAAGGCTGGCAGGAAGGCTGGCAGAAAGCCTGGCAGGCAGGCAGGCAGGTAGGCAGGCACCAAGTCTGGCTGGAAGGCAGGCTGGCAGCAAGGCTGGCAGGCAGGCAGGGCAGGCAAGGAACTCGAAGTGTCCAGCAGCAGGTCTTTCATCGGAATGCTGGCCACGTGCGAGCTGCTTCCCTTTATATCCGGGGGGCTTACGTAATGCTTCCCCCCTGCATGCGCAATTAACGGCATCCGTTCCACTTCTGCTGTGCATCCGTTAGGTTTCCGCTGTGCATCTGCTTTATCCGCTGTGCATCCGCTTCATCCGTTCGGCGTCCGTTCTGCATCTGCTGTATCCGTTCTGCATCCGCTTCGCTGAGGCCCCCCGGAAGCCCTGCAGTTGCGCCATCCGCTCTCATCCACTTCCATCCGCTGGGCTTCCGTTCCGCATCCGCTTTGCATCCGCCCTGCGTCCTCCCCGCGTCTGTGTTATCTGCTCCGGTTATGCAAATTTTTGCCCCTTTTAAGAGCGGATAACAACGGATGGAACATTTTGCTCGTCCGCTGTGTCCTTTTTGCATCTGTTGGCCAGTGTGACATGGGCTTAAATAATCTTTAGGAAAACGTTGTGAAAAGTGGTTTAGGAAGGTATAGTTTATTAAAGCTATTTTTCCCCTCTTCAAATTCTGTGAAAGAGACAGAAGAGGAAAAAAAAACAAAAACGCAAAAATACAACTTGAACAGTCAGGCACACATAACATTATGTCAAAGAACTGCTTGTTTGTTCTGACTGTTGAAAAAAATGCATATCTGTGAAAGGGTTAGCTTAGCTGAAATAGAAATATTGTATGCAGCCCAAAGCAGGGATAAACACAGGGGTGGGATTCTACAGGTTCACACCTGTTTGCCAGAACCGGTTAACATTCCAAGCAGTTCGAAGAACTAGTTGTTAGAAGAAATTACTGCCTAACCCAGTAAGGAAGGCAGGAAGGAAACATTCTGATGTTGCTTACAGAAACTGCCTCTCCGTTAACCTTTATTACATTCTTTGCAAGACTAGACTTCCTGTCTCAGGAACTTCTCTGGAGTTCCCTCCTTTGCTGGTACTTTACTTGTGTGGATTGACCATTTAAAGTTGCAATGGCACTGAAAAAAGTGACTTATGACCATTTTTCACACTTATGACTGTTGCAGCATACCCACAGTCATGAAAGGCCACATGAGATGCATGCCTCGCTGTGAGTGATATTGAGTTGGCCACGCCCAGCCAATCACATGACCACCAAGCCATGCCTACCACCTAAGCCACGCCCACAGAACCAGTTGTTAAAAATGTTGAATCCCACCCCTGGATAAACATAATTTGAATAACAGAATACTAACTTTAAAGAATTGAGGGCTACAAGCTAGAATTGAGTGCTATTCCTTCTTTTTCTTGGTTTCTTGTAGATGTAGGAGTTTTTTTGCTATAATATAAAGTATGCTAAATGTAACACTACAGAACAGATTTCATGTTTTTTTCTCCTTAAAACTACATACCATTGATTTTCTGCAACTGAGGCAATGAAAGTTGCTGTGACCTCAATCATACTTGGGACATTATAAAAAATGGAATATGGCCCAAGAAATGGCCCAAGGGCTACCTGCTGCCTAACTCTAGATAGAAGTGCAGAGCACTTTAAACCATGAAAAATAAAACAAGAAGTATTAAGGTAAGGACAAAGGCAGGAAACAAAATATAATCAAAGATACTCAAAAACAAAAAAATACTTGCATTCAAAATATAATAGAAAAAGAGCCATGGTGGGATAGTGGTTAGAATACAGTATTGTAGACTAATTCTTCCAACTGCTAGCAGTTCGATTCTCACTGGTTAAGTGGTGAGCATATGTAAGTGTCATTGCTATAATATGGGCACTGCTTGTTTAATGACCACTTGTTCAGCAACTATTCAAAGTTGCAGTGGTGCTGAAGAGGGCTTATGACTAATTTTCCTAATTATAGCCACTGCAGGATCAAGTGATTGTGTTTATGCTGCAGCATATACAGTGGAACCTCCAGTCACAATTGTAATTCATTCTGTAACTTCGGTCGTAACCTGATTTGGTTGTGACCAGAAGCGAGACTGACTGCATGTGCCTACAAAAAAAATGATGTGGAAGGGGAAATCGGTGTGGAAAGGGAATTGGGCATGGCAAGGGAATTGGGCGCGGCTGTTGTAACTATGTATCATTTATGTGTTTGCAATTGTATATCAATGCAACTATGGTTCATTCAGACATTTCAACATTGTATCATTTCACGTGTAATCATTAAGCTTCTGTCTTCTCAGTGACCTTTTACAGGGCACGTACAGAGACAAGGAGTCAAACATTTGCAGAAATGGTTTATTCACTTGGGATTACATTGTCTGGCATGCAGCTTTGTGAAGAAGTAATATCCTGATCAAATATAATTCCTGCCATCCTGTCTGTCCTGATATCCTGCTGTTTTTTGAGTCATTGTTAAATTTGTATATTCCGTCTGACCTAGCTTAACCTAGGTTCTGAATAAACAATCACCCTCTTTTGAATGAGCATAATAAAAGAGCTTGTACCCAGCCATTCTGGGCGCACTCATCTCGAGGAATTTCGTCTCCTGTCGTTTCTCTCTCCTTCGCTCCCTGTCATGAGACGCCCATCTGATGCGGGATAGCAGATACCGCATTCTGGTGACCCCGACGTGATTCCCTAAGGGGGATACGCCGCAACGCGCTCATATCTTACTCGCTCGATGGGAGCTGTGCACATCATCGGATCTGAAACACGGTCTCGACTTTCGTAAGTATGGGCGGAAACTTTTCTCAACAACAGACAGAGCATCTGAAGGAATTGAGGGAGATAGTTGCCTCTTCTTCTAAATATTCTGCTAATTTAAAGGGCTCGCCTGTAAAAATTAAACCTATTGCTACATTATTGGCTTATGTGTGGCAACATTGTCCCACTTATCCAGAGAAAGGGTCCTTAAAAATCTCCATTTGGGAAAAAATTGGTGACTATCTCCATAATCCTCCTCGTGCACCTATTGGCATTTTGGTCACTTGGAGGAAAATTATGGAGGCTTTAAAAGTCCATTATAAAATAGAATTTGAATCTCCTCCACCAAGTTGTGATAACTTTTCTGTCCTTCAACCCTCCGCTCCCAATGATCAAAAATCCTTACGAGAGCCTCCCTCCATCCAATCCACTTCTTTAAAAGGAGAGCTCTCATGTCCTCCACCACCACCCCGAAAGGGGGGGGGGTGTTGTAAAAGCCATTCAACAAGACTTTTAGAAATGGATGAGGACAATTTTTGGTCTGGGAGTCAGAATTAGAAACGGGGCAGGCAGCCAGCCCCACAACAAAGGCTGCTGAAAATTGCAACTTTTTCTTCTTTCCCTTACGATCTTGTTGCTAATGAAACTGTTACTTATCTTCCTGGTGTCGCTGACTTTCTCTTTGTATTATACTTGTTCCATGTGGGTACGTCATGAAAATGGTACCCATAGCTTTCACTCTGTCACTTCTGTTTTGCTTACAGAACACTCTATCACTCACTCTTTTGTTCTTTCTTTACTCTTCCTATGGAAAAGAACCTTAAAATCTTTTCCTCTATTCAAGCTAGATATAGGGGGACCTAAATGTCCTTCTCTTGCATTATGGGTTCCTCCAACCCAATTAACATCCTTGATGAATGATCAAATTAATCTTCATTGTCATTATTGTAATTATTATCCTTTTTCTACTAATTGCATTCCCTTTTCATCTCTTAAATGTTCTACAACTAACTTGTCCATAGTCCTCTCTCCTACTTGTAATGCTTTTATATACCCAAACTCTGATCCTGTCAACAAACAACGCTTCAAAAGAACTGTCCATGACGATCCACAGAAGCCTCATAGAAAATATAATATTACTTGGACTATAAAAGATTTTCAAGGCATTCGTTTAAGCTCTACAACCAATTCTTCTCGCATAGAAGACTTCTACCCACCACTTCAATTTGATTTGGCAGAAATGCTTGTAGGCTCCACCGCCTACAACTCACCTTCTCATCCACCTGAGCCTAGTCATAAATCCCCATTCTTGCAACCCATAACACAGGGAGTTAACCCATTGATTCCAATGATCAAAGCTTCCTATGCCTTGCTGAACTCTTCAAACTCATCAATTGCCTCCACATGTTGGCTTTGTATTTCTGCCTCTCCACCTTTTTACGAAGCCATCGCTTCCCAAGAATCCATTGCCAATTCCACATCAGACGAACGTTGCCGTTGGAGGAACTCCACTATTACTGTTTCTTCCATCACTGGAGTTGGTTGTTGCTTAGGAAATATTCCATCCACTTACTCACAATATTGTCATGTTTCTAATGGCTATCATTGTAATGTATACCTTCCTAAGAACCACCTTGGCCGCACCCACACCATCGGAGAATACTCTGCAGTCTACACCACCTCAGGAGGAAATTTAACATCACGCCTGAAAGGAATGTATTTTATCCCTGGCAATAACTCTGTCTGGGCTTGTTCCACCGGTCTCACAGCATGTGTCTATGGGGATGAACTTATTAAATCCAAATCATTTTGCATTCAAGTATGGCTTGTACCAAAAATTAACGTGTATAACTCTGATGATTTTAAAACAAAAGGTTAAACATGTATAATTGGTATCAAAGCTTGTTTTCTATTTCACCATGGCTTACAACCCTTATAACTGCATTGGCAGGACCATTAATAATCATTATATTAATATGTATTATAGGACCTTGTTGTTTTAATAGAATATTGCAATTTTTGAAAAATCAATTATCCTCCATAACTGCTAATGTTAATGTGTTATTGCAAGCTCATGTTAAGCCCTTAACACCGGATGAAAAAATGTCATTGCTGAGTTACCGCTCCTTGGACAACCCTGACGCTGACGGATCGCACTCCTGCCTAGATGACTGGGACGGTGAACGTTTTAGAAAAAAGGTTCCTGTCTTCTTGGACAAGGAAGAAGATTCGTCATAAAAAATAAAAACAGAGGAGATGTTGTAACTATGTATCATTTATGTGTTTGCAATTGTATATCAATGCAACTATGGTTCATTCAGACATTTCAACATTGTATCATTTCATGTGTAATCATTAAGCTTCTGTCTTCTCAGTGACCTTTTACAGGGCACGTACAGAGACAAGGAGTCAAACATTTGCAGAAATGGTTTATTCACTTGGGATTACATTGTCTGGCATGCAGCTTTGTGAAGAAGTAATATCCTGATCAAATATAATTCCTGCCATCCTGTCTGTCCTGATATCCTGCTGTTTTTTGAGTCATTGTTAAATTTGTATATTCCGTCTGACCTAGGCTTAACCTAGGTTCTGAATAAACAATCACCCTCTTTTGAATGAGCATAATAAAAGAGCTTGTACCCAGCCATTCTGGGCGCACTCATCTCGAGGAACTTCGTCTCCTGTCGTTTCTCTCTCCTTCGCTCCCTGTCATGAGACGCCCATCTGATGCGGGATAGCAGATACCGCACGCGGCCATGTTTTATTGCCACCTGATTTTTGAATCGTGACCTGATTCAAAAATGTTGTGGATTTTTTGTTTGGAACTCGATTTGGTTGTGGTCAGAAGCATTCGTGACCAGAGGTTCCATTGTAATTGCCATTTATGATCTTCATTGCTACTTCTGGCAAGCAAAGTCAATGGGGAAGCCAGCAGGCAGTTGCAACTGACAATCACATGATTGAGGGACCCTGCAATCATACAAAACTGCCATTGTAAGTTGGGATAGTTATGTAATGTTCCACTTTACAACTTGTCACTTTGTGACACTCCTGGTCTCAGTTACGTCAGTCAGCGAAGACTACTCGTACAACTAAATCAAATTTTCGAACTTGAACAAGCTCTTATAGAATGCTTGAGAATTGCTGTAGAACTGCCTCTTGTAGCTCCTTAAAAAGAACTTGTACAAGCCTATTGTCGGTACAAAATTTCTGAATGAGGCTTATATGATGAAACACAGATTGTTTATTATTGTATTATATTACTCATAAGATATTACTGCAATATTTTAATTGTTTATAATCAATAGGTCCTCTGAGTAAATTATTTTTATTAATTAAATTTGTATGGCTACCTATCTTCAAGGAATCAAATGAAAGACGGTAAAACCTACTGGTATACAAGGAAAAGAAACAATGAGAACAATTTCAAATGAGAACAAACTCTTAGTTTATCATTTAGATGTAACAGAAACAAAATTGTAAAGTATATGACTTTGACACATATAATTTTAAGCTATAATGCATGAAACTATATCATTTATAAAACACAGTTTATCATTCAGCACTATATGTGTCAATCCAGTTACTGATTTATTCAATAATGGTTGCAATATCTACATGTCAGGATGTATATTCAGATTTTTGCAAAGGAACCCAAGGTGGCATGTATATCTCTTTTTCTCCCATTCAGTTCCCACCTAACTAGTCAAAACAGTGTCTACCAACTGTATAGCTTCTATAAATTTTATCATGTTCAAAGGTCTTAGGGCTTAAATCAAATCTAAATAATACTTTAATTGCTATTATATACCTACCTTTAGATAATGCTTCCTTGTATTTTTCTTTGGCAGAGTTTACTTCTTTAATTAATTGTCTATAACTAGATTTTAATTTTTCCAATTCAGTTTTTGTAACCTACCAAAAACATAAATACAAAAGAAATGAGTATATCAACACATACTATGAGAGTTTAGATATTATCTACACAACCAAGCTAAAGCATGGAAAAATCCGTAAGGAAACATTTCATTTTGTTATGTGGGGCCTTATTAAGCAGAAATATTCTGAGACAACACTTGAGTAATTCCATGGATCCTATTTTTGAGACAAATGCCTACAACAATTATTTTGACAGGAAACAACACTCTTTAGCAGAGACCCATCTGTATATTCTTACTGTAAAAGAGCCTGGGTTGGAGTTAAAATTGTCTTTTCAGAGAAAACTGAATTCTCTAATTTTGAAAATGTAAGTATTGAAAACATAATTTGACTTTTTTTTCTTACTATAAAGCCTAGGAATACTGCAATTTGCAATGACAATTTGCTATAAGTAATATATTTAAGAATAATTGGAAGTAATACTGCATTCCCATTTTTAACTTAGCAAAGAAACTTTTATTTCTGTACATATTTTTCACACATTTATATATTTGCTTATAACAAAAATTTAAAAGTTGATAAGAATTGGCACTCAAAGACAAAAGTCTGAACATATTTTCAGTGAATGAAATGTGTATAACAATTTTAAATGTACTTTTAAAATATACCTTGAACATCTCTGCCTCAATTTGCTGATGAACACCTACATAGCTTTTCTTTATCTGTTGTTTGTCTTTAATCATCACAGTAAGTCTATGTAATGGCCCAGCATTCAAGTCTTCTGCATGTGTCTTCATGATCTTGCTAAGCTGCTCTGTTTGTTGCACAATAAGCAACCATGACTTAAAAAGAGATGAAAAGAGATTTATTATTGGCTTAGAAACCAAAAATATAAATGTCAGCTTTCCAAAGATAAGACATGTTTCAGTATTTATTGGCAGAGCTCACAGTACAGTAGGATTACTAACATACCTGGCTATATTTGAGAATACAAGTTCAAATAGCAACTCAAATATAGGGTCATAAAGACAATATACTTTAAAGTACAAAGACTAAAGTATATGTAAACATGGCAAGAAACAGAACAATTCTCAAAAGTCACTGCAGATTACATTTAGCTAGTTGAGACATCTGAAAAGAAGATATAAATTCCAAGTTTGAAAATACATGTTACATAATATTTGTATCATATGTATTTAGAATGGAATTCTCTTAAGTCCTCTTAAATTGTATTTTTAACGTAATTTTGGCTCATAAAACAATTCACACATGAAAAGTAGTGGCCAAAAAAATAAGTAAAATCCAAAAATTCCAACTAATTTTAAGATTGCCTATCCAAACAGTTAAAGAGAAAAGGCAAATAAGATGTTCTAAATAAACTGTCATTCTCACTGGCTACCTGCATGCCCTTCCCTGCTCAGCAGCAGCTACTTACTTCCTGTCAGCTTGCTTAGATTTACTTAATGACCCCAAGATCCTTGGTTAGCAATGGCAATGGGGAATGCGAGGATTGCCGTTGCTAAGCAATGCAGTCATATGATGTTACATTGTACAACTCCATCACTTAGGAATAGAAATTCTGGTCCTCATTGCCATAGTTAAGAAAAGACTATCTGTATAGCCTTGTTCAGATGTATTTCAAGTTCCAGCTGTCCCAGAATTGTGATCTGTGCATTTGAATGCAAAGTCAATGGAGAAACTGGGCAGAAGGTTACAAATGGCAAAATGTGATATCCTTGCTTAATGGCTGCACTAATTTAATAATGACAACCAAGAGTGCTGCAATTACTGTTACTAAACAAAAGTTATATTTTATATCCTTATAAAATATAAAAAGCACTTAGCAACAGATATCCTAATTGCTATTGTTAACCAAGAAGTACTTGAAACATAATTTTTTGGGCCAAAATTCAGAATGGAAGCATATAATTTATCTCAAAAATCCACAAAGAAATTCTCAAACATAAAACAAATCAAGTCCCAGTTAACATCAAGATAAACAATCAAATTATGTTTATTCAAGTCAAGAGAACTTAACAGAAACCAAGAAATAGTATCCTTACAGCTGCAGTCTTACAAATCATCATATGTGTTCACAATGTTTGTAAATTTGTAGATTGTTATCAGATTTTACTTACTTTAAATTTAAATTAAATTAAATTTTGTTACCTTTGCTACATTACTGACATAATCCAATTGTGACGTACTCTCTTTATCAACTTGATTGCAAAGGTTCTGTAAAGTGGATGCGTATTCTTTGTCACTTTTTATTCTCATGGTCATAAATTTCTTCACTGTTTCCAATAACCGTAACTCCCAATCTTGCAATTTTAGCAAAGCTTCATGAGAATATTTCAGGTCATTTCCAAACCCCATCTTTTTTCTTAAGGCACTAGATTTATCAAGGGCCACTAGTAAAAATTATTTTTGCCAGCACATCTGTAGACATCACAAAATAATAACAAAGGGCTATTATTGTCATCTTTGGTCACACAGCCAGATATTTATACTACTATTATTATCTCTTTTCATAAAACATGAAAGTCAGTCAAGTGAACATTTTAAAATATATGTATTAAAATGTATTAAAAATATACCAATGACTGGTCATTATGTTTGATATGGGTTGCTTTCAATGTCCCAGATATCAACCATATATCTTTTTAAAATATATAATGTTCCAAGTAGTGCATTTTTTGCAGTTCCGCTGGTGTTACTGCATATCAATAACATAATAATATCATAATAATATCATTATTATTATATACATAACTTGAGGAAGCGAACATAGTTAATATTCCTGTGCCCTATTTTCCCACAACAATTCTGTGAAATAGGTTGGGCTGAGAGAGAGTGTGACTAGCCTGAAATTATTCAGCTAGCTTTCATATTGAAGGGAGGCCTAGAACTCACAGCCCCCTTGTAGTCCAGCACTTTAATCGCTATACCAAATTGTGTATTTTGTTACATAAGCATTCCCAAAGAAGAGCTAAGGACTATTACAGAGAAGACACAAACATTCCTTTTTTCATTCACAACAGAGTGAACTAACCAGGAAGTAAAAGACCAAATCTCTTTATTTATCATCAAATCTGACTGGAGGGGCTTTGCAGTGGAGAGTCTTTGTATTCTAGGGGCTCAGTAATTGGTTTACAAGCTGCTTTAATACATAATATAGTTTCCTTAAGAATCATGCAAATAGAGCCAAATATTACTGTTATATGAATAATAGGAAAATAACTGTTGGGTTGATGAATTATAGGTAATTCTTGGCTTTCAACAATTGTTTAATAAAAAATTAAATATAGATGATTAAAGCAAAAGGCAACTAATATTACCAGGTAATGTTTGTTAAAAGAAATAGAAATGTAAAAGATTATTATTAATATTAATGGCAGAGCTGTACTTGAATAGAATAATTATTCCATTTACTATTGTTATACATATATACACAGATATATATTTTCTTTAAGTTTTCACGGATACTTACATGTATGCTGTTCAGCTTTGTTCGGGTATTTTCCCACATCCTTGTAGCTGTGCTTTTAAAGTTGTAGCAACATTTCGGCAGAATCTAATCTGCCATCATCAGGCTTCTGTATTGTGTTCGTCTGTGAATCAGACTCTTACAGTTGTTTCAATTTTAAATTTGGGGCTGGCCTATTGCTGTGCCAGAATGGTTTTTTCTTCATCCTGATTGATTGGGAGTCTTGCTCTGTGTTTATTGGTCTTGGAGTTTGCTGTGTTCTGCTTGATTGGTGTTTCTAATATCTGTTTTGTGGCTTTTTTTGTGTCTTGATTGGCTGGCAACATTGTGTTCCTGTATTGGAGGCTTTTAGTGCAGCTTGGCTCCGAGTAAATGGACGGCTATCATTTATGAGGAAGCTAGGTTTCATTTGGGTGCTTAGTTGGGTTGTGTTTGAGCTAGAGGTATCAGGGGGAGTCTGTTTGTGCCCAGGTGTTAGCCTGGCTTGTGGTGTGGAGATTTTTTTGTTTGACAGTGCAGGCTTCCAAATAATTGACTGTCTGGTGGAATCATCTTTTCTATTCATGCTTTCAGGTCTTTTTTCAATCTCTGTAACTGAACTATGCACCCTGACGAAAGTACTGACAGCCAACGGCTTCCAAAAAAGCAAAATCACCGGCTTGATCCACAAAAACACACTAAAACATAATAGAGACCTAGAAGATGAGCAGACCTATGGAACAGCTGTCCTGCCCTACATGAGAGGTACTACAGACAAAATCAGTAAGATACTACATAGGCATCATATCAAGACTGCCTTCAAAACAGACAGAAAAATAGCAGCCATCCTTAAAAACCCAAAGGTAAAATTGACCTGGAAAACCAAGGCATATATGAAGTTCCCTGTGCATCATGCCTGGCCACATACATTGGACAGACCAATAGAAAAATAAGTACCCGCCTGGATGAATACAAAAATGCAGTAAAAAAGCTAGAACACACTTCCTCACTAGTCCAACACATGAAAGCCACAGGTCATAGCATCGACCTCAAAGGCACCAAAACCCTAGCCACTATAGAAAACCCCAGCCACAGAATTATCAGAGAAGCCATAGAGATTGAAAAAAGACCTGAAAGCATGAATAGAAGAGATGATTCCACCAGACTGTCAATCATTTGGAAGCCTGCACTCTCAAACAAAAAAATCTCCACACCACAAGCCAGGCTAACACCTGGGCACAAACAGACTCCCCCTGATACCTCCAGCTCAACCTCACATTCCAACCAAGCACCCAGATGAAACCTAGCTTCCTCATAAATGATAGCTGTCTATTTACTCAGAGCCAAGCTGCACTAAAAGTCTCCAATACAGGAACACAATGTTGGCAGCCACCAAAAAAGCCACAAAACAGATGGAAGATATTAGAAACACCAATCAAGCAGAACACAGCAAACTCCAAGACCAATAAACACAGACCAAGACTCCCAACCAATCAGGATGAAGAAAAAAACCATTCTGGCACAGCAATAGGCCAGCCCCAAATTTAAAACTGAAACAAATGTAAGAGTCTGATTCACAGACAAACATAATGCAGAAGCCTGATGATGGCAGATAAGATTCTGTCGAAACGTTGCTACAACTTTAAAAGCACAGCTATAAGGACGTGGGAAAATACCCGAACAAGGCTGAACAGCACACAAACATACACACACACACATATATACACACACATATACATATATACTTTTTTTTTTTAAGAATTTAGTGTATATTTTTAAGGGAATGTACCAAGCAGAATTTGATTGAAAATATGTGTGTTATAAAATAGAGGTTAAAAAATGAATGTTATAACTGTAAAGGTATAACTTACATTTTTAAACAAGATTTGAAAAAAGATAGAAAGTTATACTCCAGTCTAGTAATTACAAGGGAATTTTTTTTTAATGAGAAAAGATAATAAGAAATGGTACACAGGACAGATGAAAGTATAAAAACATTGATTAGAAAGATTTTTAAAATTGGAAAAAGATATGTAATTGAATTTAAAAAGGAATGAGATAATTTAAAATAAGGCTCTAGGAAGCAAAGAAAGGGAAAAACTATTGAAAAAATTGCAAAAATAGGGGCACTTAGACCCTGGAGGGGAAGACAAAGGTGTGAGAAAGCCCGAGGAGAAGTTTGACAGTGGCAGCGGTTGACAGCTTCGAGGGAGACCCCATTTGCTCAGGCATGTGAGTGATCGGCCATCTCGATGGCAGACCGAAGTCGCAGCACTTTAGCCCAATGAAGAAGTTACCAGAGCTTGAACAGTATTTTTGGCTTCAATTGATGGATTGAACTTGGAGTGAAGGAGGTGGAAAGTGAAAGTCGAGGAGAGAAACGGCAGAGAGAGACAGAAGAACTGTGAGTCTTAAAATAAGAGGACGGAAGTCCAAAGGGAAATGGCGATCCAGCGGTGAAAGCAAGGAACTCTTAAGACAGAGATCAAAGCCGATTTAGTTGATTAAAGATTGACTGATGTTTTGGACTTGTTCTGAAAAATTGGGCTTAGATTGATTGACTTAGACTGATTATCTAGGAATTTGGAGTTTAACCTGATGGATCTATGACTTGTAAAAGAAGAACAGTGGAAAAAAAGTAAGAGACAGGACTAAACCCAAGAACGGAAGTGACATTTTGAGATTATACAGAGAGAAGAGAAGCTGATGTAACAGACCGTGACAAAACAAAATGTGAAAGGACAAGGAAAGGAAAGTGATGGAATATTACTGGATTTCTTTTCATAGAATATAATTAATAAAATAACATTTTGATTTAAGGTTTGATTGAATTTATTAAGAATTTAAAAGGTTAAATGACATGAAATTGTGAAAACTGGTGAAATACTATTTTGATGATTACTGACTGATTGCTAACAACTAATGAAATAAGTAGGGTTATATGTACAAGAAGTGGAATATAGAATTGTTTAAAGGAAACTGAACTTTACAGTTAAAGAATACAGTTGATATACCATAATATAGTAATATAAAATAGTTGTATAAGAATAATTTACAAGTATATTTTATTACACTCTTTCTCTCTTTTCTCTCTTATTTTGATATTATCCTTCCTGTCATCCCTTTTGCTCTCTCCCTTTATCTTCTTTAATTTTGGTGATTCAGTTAGTTTCAGATTCCATAAAAGATTGAATCAAATCTGAATAATTTAGAATATCATAAGTGGGAAAAGATATTTATATTCTAAGGGAAACTACTGAATAGAACTAATAACAAAAGAAAAATTAAATAGTGAATGGTAAAGTGGGAAGATATCTACAATAAAGTTAGGAATATGACCAGTACTACAACAGCGAACCTGAAAGGGAAAAAAACGATGTCTGGTTCATCAATGTCTATTGCATCTCCAGCGGGCCAAAAAATAATAGAAGGAATGTTGAATACAGAAAAGATGAGCAATGTGGCCAACATGCAGACGATGCATGCAAGCAACATTAACAGCTATTCAGGAAATGATGTTTAAAATGCAGGAGACAATGTTTTATAACCATACAGATATAAAGATGGAAATGGGAGAAATAAAGGGTAAGATTCAAAATTTAGAGGAGAAGATGAGAATGATCCAACAGACACTGGAGAAGAATGAACAAAGAATATAGAAACTAAAATTGAACAAACAGATAAGAGATTGGAAGGGATGGATAGGAAAGTAATAGAGATGAACAGAGACTTAGAAGATTCGATTATCCATTTCGAAATGGAACATGCAGCATTCTATTTGAGGTTCCAAAATATATTGGAATCCAAAGATGAAGACCTGGGAGACATAATGTCCCACTTTATAGCAGAGGCATTGCAAAGGGATCAACAGGAAATAGTGAAAGAATTAGATGAGGTCTACTGAATCCATACAAACTACGCCAGACAAAACAAGCTGCCTAGGGAGGTCCACATCAGGTTCACCAGAAAAAATGTAAGAGATATTGTATACAGAATCACAAAGGACGAGCCAGTGGTGTATAAAGAAAAAGAGATCATGACCCTAAAACAAATTCCGAGGCGGTAAGAGAGTTGAGGAAGGACTACAGATCTCTAGCAATACTCCTAAATAAACGAAACATCTGGTTCCGATGGCTGAAGGAATGCTGATGATGTGGCAAGAAAGAAGAGTAAAAACTGACAGTGTTGAAAAGGCGCAAGAACTTTACAATCAGTTGATGGATATAGAGGAAGAGGGGAATAGCAAAGAAGAGTCAGAAAGCAAGAGTCAGGAGGACCAACAAGAAGATCAGCAACAGGGAATACAGGAAATGGACCAAGAAGAGAGAGGCAAAGAAAAGAGAGAATACCCAAGGAGAGAAGGACCAAGAATAAAACCCCAAAGAGAAGCAAGAACAAACAGAAGATTTTGGTAGACTCAGAATTAACAATGGAAGAAGAGATTAAATTACTCTCAATAAACATCAATGGATTAAACTCCCAGATTAAGAGGAAACAAATATTAACCAAATTAACTAAGCAAAATGTTGATACTATATGCCTACAGTAGGTACAAATCCAAAAACTTCAATATCCAAAATGGTCAGCTATAAAGAACTATCAAGGAAAGTAGTCAAGGGAAAATAAAATCAAACCAAAAATTGAAATAAAATGGAATTATAATCAATTGGTGGCCATATTTGCAAATTCAAAATAAATATAAAAAAGACTCAAAAGATTTTGGATTTGACAAAGGGCAGAACTGACTAGATAAAATATTAATGGGACTGGAACAAAAACTTATAACTAAAATATATAAATATTTATTAGATTTTAAAATGGAAGAGGAAATAGTCAAAAGTACAATGATTGCATGGGCACAAAATTTTGGATACACCATAGAATTAGAGCAATGGGAGAATGGGAGATATGAGTCCTAAATGTTGGAAGTGCAAAAAAGTTGATGGTACATTTTATCACATGTGGTGGATGTGCCCCGAGGCCAGGACATACTGGATTCAAATTAAAAAATGGTTAAAAGAGATCACTGGCTATCAGATTGAGCTCAGACTGGAATCCTTCCTATTAGGAATAATTAAAGAAAGCCTACTGAAAGAAGTAAAATACCTAGTGTTACATATTGTAACAGCCGCCAGAATAGCCTTTGCTCAGGTATGGAAAACACCAAATACCCCTAATGAAGAACTAATAATACACAAAGTAACAGAAAGTGCTGAGATGAATATGCTAACAATGAAACTGAAAGAAAAAGACAACTCTGAATTATTTACCATTTGGAACAATTGGTATAAATGGCTAACAAACAGAACCAAGAAGTGAGACAAAACTGTTAATTGAAACAACCCTTAAGAAAGTAAAATAAAATTTTGTAAACTATAAGAATAGTAATTATAGATAAAGATATTATTTAATTGTAGATAAATGCAATATAATGTATTATGATATTTAAACCAAAATCTTGTATGGATGCCAAGAACATTCTTGATACCATGATGTTTTACGATGTTAAAAAAAAAAGAAAATTAATAAAAATATATTTTAAAAAATTGCAAAAATAGTTATAACATATGGATTAGAATGTGTAAGATAAATATGTATTGAGTTTATGTCTGTATGGAGAAGTGATAACCCGGGGTCATGCTGTTCTCAAAGATATTTTATTTGTATTTATATGTTTTGTGAAAACTTAAATAAAACTTTTATAAAAAAAAATTGTTTAATAACAATTTGAAGTTACGACAGGTTAAAATATATATATATATGAATTATCTTCAAAGTTATGTCTGCCGCAGCTCCGCTCTCCCTTGTAGTCATATGATCACATTTTGGGTATAATAAATATAAAATAGTGTCAAATGAAAAGTTTCATATAAAGTTGCCAAAACCAAAATAAAAGCCAATCTCCGTCCTGTTCATGTCGGAGGCCTGGTTTAAGGCACTTCCGAGTTGGGAAGAATTAGCCAGTGACATCACTGGCTTTAAAATCCCTGTTAAGGAGCTGCAGCAAATGAGTTCATCCCACCATGCAACTGCATTCAGGTCTCAAACACAAGTTTACTACCCTCCAAACCAGCATCCTTACCATGTGAGCCATCATGCTTCTAAACCTGGTCAGCATTAAAATCATATAATTCATCTGAAGCCCTAGAGCCCAAACTATGCACTGAATGCATGAAAAGTATATTGTTGCATTGCAATGATTAAAACGGAATTAAATATTGCTCCAATCGTTACTTGGATGAGCACCTTTTAGTTAATAGGTTTCAGATAGACATAATTATGAAAAAGGCAATTTTCTTAAATGTCATTACTGATATAAAATGATAATTTTGACGATACGTGTGTGTGTGTGTATGCATGTATGTATTGTATTCAGCTTTGTTTGGGTATTTTTCCACATCATTATCGTTGTGCTTTTAAAGTTGTAGCGACATTTCAGCAGAATCTCACCTGCCATCATCAGGCATGTGTATTGTGTTCATCAGGCTTGTGTATTGTGTTCCTCCAGATGAACACAATACACAAGCCTGATGATGGCAGGTGAGATTCTGCCGAAACGTTGCTATAACTTTAAAAGCACAACTATAATGACGTGGGAAAATACCTGAAGAAAGCTGAATACCATACATATAAATACCCGCCAAAACTTAACAGAAATATACATATATAGAGATACATATACATATACACAATATACAAACACGTATCATGTATAATTATTTGACTAATAGATGTTTTCATTTAAAGACATATGCAGTGATAATTGAATTGTAAGTGTATTACATTATTGTTCAAAACACTGCCAGAATTGCAATTAATAATATTCCTTACAGTGCCAATGTGTGAGTTATTATTCCTTGTTTTATACAGAATAAAGTACTGGTCACAAAAGAATGTTTGTAAGTAGGGGATGTAAATATCTTTTTCCAGCAAGATTCATACTTGTATGAGATGATGAAAATGCTGAAAGGTTTTACAGAACCAAAAGGCAGATCTCAAATGAAAAATGACGTATGATCATGATACATTCTAAAAAGCTTTCTGGGTAAGTGCCCTAGACAGAGCATGCTATAAATTTCAGTGAAAATCACATTCTCCAGGTAAATTTGATAACAGAAAGGCAAAATGTACCCATACCTTTTATAAAAAGTATTGTTTTGAGAGTCTTTCCCTTCCAATGTTCACACTCCAGCTTTCTGGCTTAGCACTTCTGGATTTTCTGTACTTTATTAAAGTCTGCAAAACAAATTGTATATGATTCACTTGACAAACCATACAATGACACAGGTCTTGAATTGGGAGACACATATTATGAGATACTGATACATATTATGAACTAAAAGTAGTCCTCAACTTATGACCACAACTGACCCCAAAATATATGTTGTTAAGCAAAATGTTTGTTAATTTTGACCCATTTTACAACCTTTCTTGCCACAGCTGTAAAGTGAATCATTGCAACTGTTAAGGTAGTAAAACAGTTAAGTGCAACTGGCTTCGCCACTGACTTTGCTTGTGGAAGATCACAAAAGGTGACCCTGGGACACTGCAACCATCATAAATGTGAACCGGTTGCCAAGCATCTGAATTTTGGTCATGTGATGACAAGTATGCTACAAGAGTTGAAAGTATGAAAAACTGTCGTAAGTCACTTTTTTCAGTGCTTGTTGTAACTTCAAATGGTCATTAAACAATTGGTTGTAAGTCAAGGACTACCTGTGCTAATTCTATATATCAGCAGAAGCATTTACATCTGGGGTATTTATTTCAGATAAGACATGCACAAATCCTTTAAACTTCTGTACTATATTGTTTTATCTGAGAATCATATCCTTGAGCACACCAAATTCTCTATACCCACTTCTCATCATGCTTATAACTGCTTTCTGAACAAAATAGGGTCAAAATATCAAAGACAGACAAAGTTCAAATGAAAGTGCTCAGATTGATATGTAAAAACTGGGAATCCTTAAAATTATAATTCAAAACAGCATTTGCTATAAAAGTAACATTATTATAAATACAATATATAAAAATACAATACTATTGTATGAAATCAAATAACAATTCAACCCGGAGTTCTCACTTGAGTACAAATGACCAGGCTCAAATTATCCTAATTTGAACACATTGTACAAAGACCTAGTTTTCTTAGGAAGTATAAACAGTAGAGTTGGGAAAGATGGAAGAAAAGAGAAAAAGGGAAAAACTAGCAGCAAGGTGAATTATTACAATTACAGCAATTATAGCAGCAATAGGTGCAATGTTGGAAGATCAAGTTAAGGCCATATCATTCAATATTCACATTCATCTATATCAGGGATGGCAAATTGGGGGTCCGCGGGCCAGATGTATTATGTGTAGTGGTGGTATTCTACCAGTTCGGCCCGGTTTGGCCTGGTTCTGCTAATCTGGTCGTGCTGATGAGCAGCAGAGACTGAACCTGTTCTCTCCATCCCTCTGCTGTTGGGCCCATCCATCCACCCTGGCTCCTATATTCACTTTTATTTCCTGTTTTTGAAGTGCAGCTGCTTTGCGCAGCATAGCAGAGTTATGGCAGCTGCTGAAGCAACAGGGAGAGGGAGGCTTGCAGGAAGTGAGTTGGAACCCACTCACCCTGGCCCTGCGCCTGTGCAAACACTTCTGCGCCTGTGCAAAGTGCACGTTTGGCACTTTGTGCGCAAAGTGTGTGCACATGTGCAAAGTGTGCCCAAGCCATGCCCACCAAACCAGTGGTAAATTTTTTTGAATCCCACCACTGGTTATGTGCAGGCTACGCACACCTCGGCTCTGCAAAGGCAAAAACTTTCATGATACGTCACAATATGCCACATTATATAATCGAGTTTGACACCCATGATCTATATATGATCATTAGATCACATTGTCACAGTTGACATTGAATTGATGGCACATAATCATTAAATTTTATTAAATTCTATGACAATATTTTTGGGATCTACTCTTTAATGGCAAAGTCAATAATATGCAGACCTACAATTTTCTGTTTACCACTTGTCAACTAAGGCAGAGTTACTCAATCTTTCCAGCTTTGCAAACCAGCTCCATTTGCACAAACAGCATTCATGTATGCCCACTGCTCATGCAAATAGAACATGCATGCACATGCTCACCCACTGCTCGCACAAGTGGGAATGTGTGCACATGCTCGCCATTTCCACAGCACAGTTGCAAACAGCTCACAGCCCACCAGTGGGCCATAGTCCAGAGGTTGGGGAACCGTCATCTATAAGGGTAATACCTTCTGAAATATCAACTTTAGAAAGCGACAGACTACTATGCTCCCAATTTTTTGTCATGGTTCTAAAATTATATTAAAACTATTTTTGCCATTTGTGTTGAAATGAGGAGGGGTGTTAGCAAAAGCACTGCTCCCTCTTATTTGCAACATGCTGACTTGCAACAGCAAACTTTTAGTGTTTTTCAAGATGTTCTTGATTATTATGACTCCAAAAACTTATTTTAGCTTATTTCCTGCTGTACCTCAGCAAGGGTTTCAGGCCGAATTATTCAAAAATAAAATCCTTAAATTACACTGCGGCATGGAAGATTATAAGGCAGCGCTTCCCAAACCTGAGTAAATTATTTTAAAAAATGGATAAAAGTGGTTTTTTGGGGGTAACAAGACAATAACCTATTATCTATCACTACAGGGACAATTAAATTAACCAAGTGCATTAAAATATATTCAAAAATCACCCATGATATTACGATAAAACAATGAAATTACCAGTGGCAATTTGTTGAAATGACCTTAAGATTATTAAATAATACTGCTTTTGTTATAAAAATAGTCCTCGAGTTACAATGTTACAAATTTGTTCAGCAACTGTTTGAAGTTATAGGTCTTCAAAATTCAAGCATCTTACCCCATGAAAAGAAGCCCACTCTACTCCTGCCAGCAGAGGAGCCTGCTGCAGATCCCGTCAATCAAGGAACTCTGGATCCAGAAGGAAAACCTTCTCTACTATAGCAACAGCCCCTCTGGAACATCCTAGACCCTGGGGTGAGGTTTGCCCCTGCCCTTTTATTCTTCTACAAGGGCTTGAAGACCTGGCTCTGCCAGTTGACCTAAGGATCCAACAGGGGAGTAGCACACTGGAGGTGGCAACTGGACTCATTAGCTGAACCTACCTCCCCTCTGTGCTTCCTGATCCCCTTCCACCCATCTTTTTAGATTTCATATTGTTCTTTTGTTTGCTTTTATTGTTTCATTGCTTTGTTTTTGTTTACATTTTTCATCATTTTTCCCATTTTGCTGTTGTAAGCCACCTAGAGTTGCCCCAGGGTAAGATGGGCAGAAATTAAATTTAACAAATCTGATTGTCACTGTTTCTTTATATTTAAAGAAGTTATTATATTTTGCATATGCCTTTTTACTTTAAATTATCCCTGGTGGTCTACCCAATTAACAAATATATAAATATCCAGAATTTATCCTAGCTAAATCTCCTAACTCTATCTTAAAAAAAAAAAGATTTTACTCAGCTCTATATTTAAATATCCTTTCAATTTCTCACCATGTCTTTCTCTAATTTGGGAGCTTCTTCTTATCTATTACAAAAGGAAATGAGTAAGAGCTCAACTGTAACCTAAAAACCAAAATTGTACCTTATTCATCTACCTACAAACTCAAGTTTAAAAAGAAAACAAAATTGATTACAATCTAATGAAACAGCTCTTATCATTAAATGTACATGAAATAACTGCCATAGAGACACTGACGAATGCTGTTTGCAACTGAAAACAGATCACCTTTCCAGATTATTTTTTTTTAATTTTCAGCAGTTGGGTGTGACCTGTAATTAGGATGGTGAAGTAATTTATTTCTCCAACATTTTTCTCACTGACATTGACAAGATTACTTGTAAGACACTCTTCACAGCAGAACGCTTGAGGTATATAAGCACAGGAGAGACATTTATAGCTTTATATGATTAGATTAACACCTGAGAGTAAAGGTAAAGAATAAAATAAAAATAAAATAAATAGTAAAGTATGAACTTATAGTTTATTCAAAAGTAAACACTGCTGTTTTCAATATTATTTATTTTCAAGTACTGTATATATAGGTATATAGCCATAGATATGAATTATAAAATATAGTGTTCATAAAAAGACACTAAAATAAAATCAAAAATAACATTTGCTCATTATTATGGTTGGTCACGCTATCAGTCAGGTGTTTAGACTGGATTTGGTGTTTTTGTCAGCAGATTTAGAAATTTACAAAGTAGTAAAAAAAAGAGGGAGAGAGAAATACAAATTCTGAAATTTATTTTCCCCACTCCTCTTGATAGAATTATTCCAGCTAATTTTTTTCTTCTGATTCACAGACTTTTTTATGCCAGGAAATACAGACATCTAAGTAATTACATGTGGGTGAGCAATATCAGATCATCTGTTTGGACATGCAAGGGAAGGGAGATTACTTTGAATATGTTGTCTTCTACTCTACAATTGAAAGTCATCTGAAGAAGTATTTCAGGAAGAATTATTGATACAACCCTGGGGAAATAAAAGTTGAAATAAAATGCTTTTATTTGGAATGGAATACCTTGACACACCAAAGAATATTATTCTGAAATAACTGAGACTATTCATAGAATGGTTGCTAAGGTGAAAAATTATGAAGATACAAATCTAACCAATAAGTATTTAATAAAGAAGCCCCAATGTACTCAGTGGGAATGAAGACTTCAAGTGGAATATTCCAAATTCTCTGAAAAGATTGCATGTTTATTTGTGGATTTTTTTTGTTAATAAACTAAACAAACTAAAAGTCATGATATTTATGATGAATCTGCTTAAAAATATAACACCTTGGCAACCTTGAACGACAAGAGAAAGATAAGTATCAGTCAAACCTTTGTTGTGGTCATAGACCAGCATGGAAGGGTAAAACACAAATAGATATTTTTAAAAGCTAATAAAATACATAGAAGTCAAAATGATATATATCTTATACAAAAACACAAATCTAAAAAATTATAATAGGGATATATTAAAAAACAAAAATTAATACTGTATGCAACTAACTAAGCCTATCATAATATAAAACATGCAATTAACAAATCAAGTACTTATTAAGGCTTATATGAAGCACAAGGCGCATCTGATGAATTTTGATAGTTGCTGCACAGAATCAGCAATATTGTATGTGGTAGCAGGATTAATGTCTGAAAGCAGCATGAAAGTGTAAAATTGTCTTGTGTGTCCTAAGTATTTATACACTATTTGTGAGATGAGGCTAGTACAAATGTCTCTGTAGTACAGGCACTGGAGAAGGACAGTGTCACAGAGTCATTGCCTGTCTAGGTAAGGAATTTGCCTTCAAGGACAGTTGAGGGATGGGCATGACCCTGTGACAGAATGAAAGCCCTGCAGTGGGTAGGTATTCCAAGGTTAAGTATATCATGGGAGAAGCAAATACCTGTTGGATTCACTGGCAATAAAGACTGGAGATCTGGCTGCATCCAATTGGTGCTATATGCTATTTAATAAGAGCTTTGGTGTAGTTGTATCCAATGCTGAGTAAGAAACCTGGAGAAACGTCCAAGGATGATATTTTAGTTGTCACTGCTTTCTTCCATATGAAATGAAAGTCATTACTCCATAGTTTGTGGGGTGAAACCAGGAAAAAAAAGAATAGTTTGAGCCAACAGTTGAATATTATCATCGAAACTCTAGCCTCCACTTTTGGGATTTGATGGGCTGACCTTCAACATTTGAAAGAACAACTTCTAATGGCACAAAATTGGAAAAGGAGCCCAACTGGGCACTATAAAGAAGTTGTGTTATTGGCTTAGCTTTTAATAGTTTGAGTGCTGCACGTATGAATGATCACTGACAATCTTCGTCAACACACTGCAGTGGCCACCTCTTGCCTTGAGGAAGGCAGTTAAACTCCT
This sequence comes from Laticauda colubrina, assembly GCA_015471245.1. Lineage (NCBI taxonomy): Eukaryota > Metazoa > Chordata > Lepidosauria > Squamata > Elapidae > Laticauda > Laticauda colubrina. Next base: position 77,781,533 of record BLBF01000004.1, read on the forward strand.
CTATGCATTTCCTGCTGTTAGAAGAAACTAAGTTAAGTTCAGCTCTGATTAGTAAATTTAAATAAATTATTTGAGAATTCAAAAAACTAACCTGAAAAGATATAACAGCAAATTTGTTTAATCATGCTGCCAAAAAAATTGCACAGCTGCAGTCATATACAATAGACATCTTATTTCTGAACAGACTTATTGTATCTGAAAACATTTTTAAAAAATATTTAAGTTCACCTTTATTTGGAAACAAAGCAAACCATCAATGAGAAAAGATAATTGAATCTTACAAAGTCAAGGGCAGAAACTTGCAAGATAAAGGAAAAGAATGTTCATTACGACCTCTAGCCTTCTATGAGAAGGCAGAGCTTTCTAGTTCTCAATAATCTTCCTTGATAGTTATCAAACAAAATAAAATCTAAAGCATGATAAAAAAAATGTTTCTACCTTGCAGCATGGAATTTACCCCATTATCTGGGCTCCTTCTTTGAATGATTTGATGGAAAGCAATGGGCCCAATCAGCCAATATTTTTTATTATGCCAGTGAAAGCCGTCAAAGGACTAGGCAGAAATGCTACTTTGTTGAGTTTCTATCTGCATAATCATTTAGAACAGGGGTGTCAAACTTGTGTCTCATTGTCATCACAAGATGTATCACAACTTTTTCCACTTGCTAAACTGGGGGTGGCGGTGGCCAGCATGTGATATGAGTTTGATACCCCATTTAGAGCATTACAAGAATTCTATCAATAAGCTAGTAAGAATTCGATTCATCTACCTGTCAATCTTTTATCATAATGATATACTCTGTGTTATTTTTCATTGTTTATTGTTCTGCTTTACTTCTGTTGTTTACATATCTTACTTTATATTGCTGTAAGCCACCGCAAGTCCCACAGCCAGATTGGTAGCAAATAAATTGAAGAAATAATAATCTGTGATACTCATTTCTAAGAAAGCGTTCAGTTCTCTTGAACATTATTATAAGGTTTGGTAACAGGGAAAATCACAGTTGAAATCAAATCCAGACAATATGTAAGTATTGATGGGACTGTATTCTCTTGAATGACATCTGAAGCCTAGACATGCCTCTTGCTTTTCTTTGCTTTTCCATCTGTTAGATCAAGAGTATATTTTCATTGTTATTTAAGCCCCTGTCACACTGAACCAACGGATGCAAAGATGATGTAAAACGGACAAAAAAGCTTGCCATCCATTGGAAAACGCGATGCATCCGTTGTGTACTCACTGCGTACGTCTTTCATATGCTCTATCCGTAAAATATCCGTCTACTGCTATTTCATCTGCTCAAAAAGTTTTGAGCTGCACAAAACTTTTTGAGCGGATGAACTTTCCGCCGCGTACGATCTACATTCGCGACACATATGGGCAACAAACATTCTACGTCCATTGTCATCCGTTACACGTCCGGTGTATCCTCTCGGCATCCTCTGGACATCCGCACAACTCACATCCACTCCAGCAGAAAACGGACACAGGGAGGAAGTGAAACGGACGTGGAACATCCATACAGTGTTAGTAGCACGTACATAGAAAGGATGTAAGCGGATGCATCTCGTATATAAAGCATTAAAATGGACAAAACGTTCGTATATAGGACGTATCTCGGATATTTAGGATGTCTGGAGGATGCCGAGAGTATGTGGAAGGACACCTAGTGGAAAACTGACATTTCCTATAAAAAGGGGGAGGAAATCACCTGGATCTCACTTTCAGTCCAGCAGCCCTGGAGTGCAGACCTCTTCAGCCTTGCTCTTGCTCTTCCACATCATCCATTGATCTCCACCATGGATCATCGCACACTCCTTTTGGTAGCCGCCATCATTCAACACCAGAACCAAGTCCTCTTCAGACTGTTTCACCTTTTCTACGCAAAGAGAAGGAGAAGTCCAAAAACTGTCTGGGTCCGACGATGGATCGGGAGAAGAGCGGAGTTTGGACTGTATGACAAGCTGATGGTGGAGCTGAGGAACAAAGACACTCGTGCATTCCAGAACTTCATGAGGATGCCACCAGCCATGTTTGACGAAGTTGTGGAGCGTCTGAGACCCAGGTTGACCAAGGCAAACACCAACTTCCGGCCCAGCCTGGACCCTGGACTGAAGATGGCACTGACTCTGCACCACCTGGCCTCAGGGACCACGTACAGAAACATGCAGTATGCCTGGAGGGTGCCACACAACACCATCAGCATTGTGGTCAGAGAAGTGGTGCAGGCCATCATTGAAGAATACGTGGAGGAGTTCCTCCAATGTCCCACCACTGAAGAAGGCTGGAGGAAAGTTGCAGAGCAGTGGTATCAGAGGTGGAACTTTCCACACACCGTTGGAGCCATAGATGGGAAGCACGTGGCCTGCAAAGCTCCACCCAACTCGGGGTCCAATTATTTCAACTACAAGGGCTTCTTCAGCATCATCCTCTTTGCCATGGTTGATGCTGACTACAAGTTCATGTACATCGATGCTTCAGACAATGGGTCAGCTTCAGATGCCCAGGTATACAACGCCAGTGACCTCAAGGAGGGGCTGGAACGCAACCTCATCATGGGCTTCCCAGATCCAGACCCCCTGCCCAACGACACCCTACTTCATCGTGGGGGATGACGCCTTCTCCCTCAGAACCTACCTCATGAAGCCCTACAGTTCCAGATACCTCACCCGTAAAGAGAGGATCTTCAACTACAGGCTGTCCAGGGCAAGACGGGTGGTGGAGAACACCTTTGGCATCCTGGCCAACAGGTTCCAGGTACTTCTCACCACAATGCAGAATTGCCCAGAGACGGTGAGGAACATCGTGGAAGCTTGCTGCATCCTGCACAATCTCATGTGCACCCACTACCCAGTGTTGCCGAACAGGTTTGTGGACCGTCAACAAGGCAATGGCGACATGGAGCCTGGTGAATGGAGGCAAGGACTAAACTTGATAGACACTGTGGATGTGCAAGGCCCCAACAGAGCTTCACATGGAGGGAAGAAGCAGTGCAACTTCCTGAAACACTGGTGCAACTCCCCAGCTGGAGCAGTGGAGTGACAAGACAGGATGGTAGATGCTTCATGGATGCTTCCCTCAGCCTGTCTCATCACATGGATGAGATTGTGCCATGTATATTGAGTGGCTTTACAATGAATAGGGCATTAATAAAAAATTGTGTTGATGTTGAAATGTGTGGATCAATGATTAAATTGTTATTGATGATAAAGGGCCATATGTGTGGCAGCTGGGAGGGTGGACCATACAGTCCCACTCTGCTTGCACTGGAGGTTTATCTATCCCACAGCTATCCTTATCCCACAGCTCTCCTTACCCATCCCACAGCTATCCATCCCACAGCTATCCTTACCCATCCCACAAGCATGCAAAGGCTTAACCCTTTTTTCAAAGTTTTCCCCAACACTTTATTAAGTAAAAAAAATGAACCAAGTGTGTGAAGCAAAGATAACCTTTATTAATGACAAACTGTATGACTTTATTAAAAAGCAAAATGACCCAAGTAAAGTGTCTTTCAGCAAAGATAAGGTGAACAGGTAACAACTCAGTCTCTGGCACTCTTTTCAGTCACTCTGAGGCGTGCCCATGGTCTCAGATGGAAAGGGGCCAGGGACTGTGGAGGTGGCTGTTGCTGGAGTGCTGGTCTGAGGCGCCATTGGGGTGCCGGGCCCCGAGAGGACAACAGGAGATGGTGTGTGCAGGAAGCTCTCAGAGAGCTGACTCAGTCCCGTCAGGTTGAGAGACATTTCCTCAAGGACCTGGGATGTGAGGCCCAAGACTGATGACAGATGTTCTGAGGAAGGGCTTGGCTGTGGGGTGGAGGAAGGAGGAGTGTAGTGGGGCTGTCTGGTCTGCAGCTGGGTCAGGTGAGGCGTCTGTGGTGTCTGTGGCGTCCGAGGAACCTGGGTATGGACTGGGAAGGGCTGCCTCTGCTGTGGGAAGTCCTGGTAGTGGTAGGCTTGGTAGGCGAGGGGCTGCTGAAATCTGTGGAAGGGCTGTGACATCGCCTGGGGTGGAGGAGCAGACCTGGAGTGGATAGGAGCAGGTTCAGCTGGGCTTGGAGGGTGGTGCAGAAGAGCTGTGATCCTCTCCTTCATTGCCTGGTACTGGGTCTCGGACATGTCCATGAGGGTCTGGCTCACGTATGTGATGAAGGGCTTGCGGTTCAAGGATGGTATGTCAAAGTGGACCAGCTGGGAGAGTAGATCTGTGCTGGCTTTTATTGTGTCCCTGATCTCCAAGAGGACAGTGTGGCTCTGTCCCTCCGGTCTGCCTCTCTGCCTGCTTTCTGTGGAGGTGGAGCTGGGGGTGGATGTGGGTTGGTCTCTGGTGGCTGCCTCTTCTTGCTCCATCTGAGACAGGGAATCCTCCACGTCCTCTGGCACGGGGAGTGCAGCTGTGGGGGGGGGGCTCTGTCGTGGGGCCCTCCAAAGACACCTGCCTGAACACGGTAGCTGTCTCCTGGCTGGAAGAGGAGTGGCTCTCTGTGGGCTGTCTGAGGGAGAGGGTTGACAGAGGGGCTGCTCCTCGGTGGCGGGCCTCACCCTCCAGGAAGCTGCACCTGGCCATGACATAGGTCTCCCAGTTAGCTTGACAGCGGCCTGCCTGGATCTCTTCAGGTGCAGCTTACCATACGAGGTGTGCATATGCTTCCACCACCCCAGGAGGACAGCTGAAGTGTAGCCCAGACTCTCCGCCTTCTCTCTCCACGCTGCTTCCGCTTGGTGTCATGATATAGCCTGTGGCCCTTCCTCCACAGGTACTTGTTCTCCCTCAGCCATTCCAGCACCTCCTCCTCATGGTCCTCGGAAATGGAGTACTGTTTCCTCTCCCCCTTCTCCTTGCCTTGCCTCTTCCTCCCTCTGGCAGGGGCTTAAGGGCCTTCAGCAGCAGGGCTTTGAGGGCCTTGGGGCTGGTCCACCACAGCAGCAGCAGCAGGAGAAGCAGCAGCACCAGCACCAGCACCAGCAGGAGAAGCCCCAGCAGCACCAGCAGCAAGAGAAGCACCAGCAACACCAGCAGCAGCACCAGCAGGAGAAGCACCAGCAGCAGCAACACCAGCAGCAGCAGCACCAGCAGCAGCACCAGCAGCTTCAGAGTCAGCGCTAGGGGGTGGGATGGTGGTTCTGTCCTTCTTGCCAGGGCTGGCAGGAGTAGGCACAGGCTTCCTCTTCTTCCCCATGGTGTTCTCTCAAGATGTCTCTGGCAGCAGGTCTTTCCTCTGAATGCTGACTGCTTGGGATCTGCATCCTTTTATATCTGCGGTGCTTACGCAATTCATCCTCCCCGCATGCGCAGTGAACGCTTTGCATCCGCTATACATCCTATAGGCGTCCATGATGCATCCGCGTCATCCGCTACGCATCCTCTCCTTCCGCTACGCGTACGCTTCGCTGTTCTCCCCCGGAAGCCCTGTGGATGTGTCATCCACTTCCATCCGCTTTCATCCGCTAGGCTTCCTACGAACTTCTGCTTTACATCCCCGCTACATCCTCCCCACGTCCGTTCCTTTCCATTGTTGTCCGCTCTGTTTATGCAAATTTGTGGCACTTTTGAGAGCGGATAACAACGGATGGAAAATTTGCTCATCCGCTCTGTCCTTTTTACATACGTTTTGCATCCGTTGGCCAGTGTGACCTAGCCTTTAGCAATAATTTGTATGCAGCCTACTCACTAGAATAAAAGTCAGTGTCACGCAATCCCTTATACTGCTGTCAATTTAAGAATCTTCCATCCTAAAAGCTCTTCAAAAGTCCTATAAAACAAGTGATGGAAAACATAATGATGCCTTGTACATCAACTGTTCTTAAGTTGATCACTTTTCACATAGTAGCTCAGCTTTGCAAGTTCACTATTGCAGCATGTTTAATGTAGAGCTTCCAAACAGTTTTTGAAAGTAAACCAAGTTGATGAAAATGTTCTCATACGAGAATCCCATTATGTCCATATTAAAAGTTTTGAATTAGTAGCCTTCTGCTACTATATATTTAGTGTCTGAAAGTTGTTTAGTATGAAAGTTGTTAACTTTCATAGTTTAAACAGTCTAGAGTTTGATTAGAGACACATCAATACATATAGAAAAAAATGCTCTTTTGAAAATGCTTCTGCTTTCAAATTAAGAATACATACTTCCCACAATTTTCAATTTTTTCACTTTTTTATATTGGTACTTATATCAAGTTTCTAAGTGTTTAAATTCATTAATATTTATGCTATAAACCAGAGGTGAGAAGGCTGTAAGTTTTAGGAAATCTATTTAGCTCATGTGACGATATTTTGACTCCACAAGCCAATGTGAACTGTAGTAATCTATACACTACTAAAACTCTTGCATTTGTAACATTTAATTAGGAGATATCAATGTACCTCAAATGGGCTACTTACAGAATGTTGGCACCCATTACTATAGATGGAGTGACATTTGGGAAAGTTGTGACAGCTGCTGCTGCTACAATGCTATTACCGTGTTGCTGTGGTCACATGATTTTCATTTTCAATGTTTCCAGCCATTAGTACAATCTCTTACTTCCTCCTCCACCTAGCAGCAGCCACATATCTACCTGCTGAGAAGAGAAGGTAAGGAAGAAGAGAAGGGAGGAAGGAAACTGTCATTCACTGACATCTTCCCACAAGGAAACTCAATGGGGAAGCCAACAAGAAAACAGAAGCTGTTCCTGCTTCCTGATTATTTTGCCTGCCTATGGTAACTCTGATTCTGTGTTTATTCGGAGAAAATCTTTGAAAAAGTGATTTAATGTGTCGTCTACTCTGTAATTAAAATCCAGAAGTATTTGGTTAACAATTTCTCTAATTAGCTAATTTTCTTGTTTTGCCTTAACCAATAATTGCCAGCAAGAAAACCAAGTATAGCCTCAAACAACTTAATGCTAAAATGGGAAGAGAAGATGCACTCAGAAAAAATGTGCTCCTTTTTTCGCTTAACTTCCTAAACTACCTGAGATTTCAGTGGTGCATATTATATAACTTGTAGGATACGTAGCTTTGCTACAAAACTATGTGTTCAGGCAAGTTTTTGAGGAAGAAAATAAGGGGAAAACATTGTGCCTCTGCCTACCAGCATCCATCAGTATTCATCTGGCAAGTATCCTGTCAGTGTGTGAGACAGTTGAGGGCTGTTTGGAAACCTAAACAGTATTTGCTGTGTGAGCAAGGAGACAACAAGGAGCCTGTGCCTGGCTTAGCTCAACTGTTCTGTAGTAAAACTACTTGCTGCTATGAAAGTAAAACTGAAACTCCTCTCCTCAGTTTACATTTTGCATTTGGAACAGATTTCTTTTCAGGTGGGGGAGGGGAGAACTCCTTTGCATCAGAGGGCTGTTTGGAAACAAACAGTACCTGCTGTGTGAGCAAGGAGACAGCAAGGAGCCTGGGTGTGGCTTAGCTCAACTGTTCTGTAGTAAAGCAGCTTGCTGCTGTGAAAGTAAAACTGCAACTGAAAGTCCTTTCCTCTGCTTGTTTTGCATTTGGAACAGATTTCTTTTCGTGTGGGGAGGGGGAGTAGAATTCCTTAGCATTACAGCATGTTAATAATATATGAAATACAAATGCTCTGATGGATATTTCAAAAAATCCTTTCTTAATGAGCACCTAAAAGCCAAGAGAAACATATGTGCCAAATTTCAAGTTTGTAGGCTTTACTGTTCTGGAGATTTTGTGATGACGCATGAGTGTTTTTTAGCTTTTATATATATAGAAGATTAGAATAACAAGAGCCAATTCAAGTGTGTGTATATTTTTACTTACGTGAAGAAAATGGCTTGCTTTCATACCTTCCTATAATGGTGCATTCACTTAAGTACTGAGACAAACTGATAGCATTATGACATTTACTTATATTAGGCTATGAAATTTGTATATTAAGCCCATGTCACACTGAACCAACGGATGCAAAGAGGATGTAAAACGGACAAAAAACCTTGCCATCCGTTCGAAAACGCGATGTACTCACTGCCTCCATTTGGCTTCCTCTCTATCCGTCCAGCATCCGTTTATTGACGTTTCATCCGCTCCGAAAGTTTTGGGCTGCCTAAAACTTTTGCATGGAAAAGGTATCCAGTTCGTCCGTTCTGCATCCGCTACGCATCCGTTACGCATCCGTTACACATCCGTTATGCATCCGCGATATCCGCTAGGCATCCGCTGCGCATCCGCGCAACTCGCATCCGCTCGGACGCAGGGAGGAAGCGTAACGGATGCGGAACGGATGCAGAATGGATGCCTAGCGGATGCAGAATGGAAACAAAGAGTTTAAAGCGGAAAAAACGTTCGCAGAGGGGACCTATCTCGGATATTAAGGATGTCTAGAGGATGCCTAGTGGATGCCTAGCGGAAAACCTATACTGCCTATAAAAAGGGGGAGCAACTCGTCTGCATCTCACTTTCAGAACAGCAGCCCAGCAGTGCAGACCTCTTGCTCTTGCTCTTCGACAGCATCCATTGATGTCGAACATAGATCGTAACACACTCCTTTTGGTAGCCACCATCCTTCTGCAACAGTACGAAACCATCTACAGGCTCTGTGAACTCTACTACGGGAAGAAAAGGAGGCACCCAAAAAAAGTCTGGGTCCAAAGATGGTTCGCCAGAAGAGCAGAGGACGTACTGTACAACAAGCTGATGGTGGAGCTGAGGAGCGAAGACACTCGGGCGTTCCAGAACTTCATGAGGATGCCTCCAGCCATGTTTGATGAAGTTGTGCAGCGCCTGACACCCAGGTTGAGCAAGACAAACACCAACTTCCCGCCCAGCCTGGAACCTGGGCTCAAGGTGGCACTCACTCTGCGCCACCTGGTCTCAGGGACCACCTACAGGAGCATGCAGTATGGCTGGAGGGTGCCACCCAGCACCATCAGCTTTGTGGTCAAGAGAAGTGGTGCAGGCCATCATTGAAGAATACAAGGAGGAGCTCCTCCAGTGCCCCTCCACTGAAGAAGGATGGAAGAAAGTTTCAGAGCAGTGGTATCAGAAGTGGAACTTCCCCCACACCGTTGGAGCCATAGATGGCAAGCATGTGGCCTGCAAAGCACCAGCCAAGTCGGGGTCCACTTATCACAACTACAAGGGCTTCTTCAGCATCATCCTCTTCGCCATGGTCGATGCTAACTACAAGTTCATCTACATCGATGCTTCAGGCAACGGCTCATGTTCAGATGCCCAGGTATACAACGCCAGTGACCTCAAGGAGGGGCTGGAACGCAACCTCATGGTGGGCTTCCCAGATCCAGACCCGCTGCCCAATGACACACAAGATGTGCCCTACTTCATCGTGGGGGATGACGCCTTCTCCCTCACAACCTACCTCATGAAGCCCTACACCTCCAAATACCTCACCCGTGAAGAGAGGATCTTCAACTACAGGCTGTTCAGGGCAAGACAGGTGGTGGAGAACGCCTTTGGCATCCTGGCCAACAGGTTCCAGGTACTTCTCACCACCATGCAGCATAGCCCAGAGACCATGAGGAGGATCGTGGAAGCTTGCTGCATCCTGCACAATCTCATGCGCATCCGCTACCCAGTCTTGCAGAACAGGCTTGTGGACCATCAACAAGGCAATGGGGACATGGAGGCTGGGGAATGGAGGCAAGGGCAAAACCTGATCGACAGTGCAAGGCCCCAACAGAGCCTCACGTGAGGCGAAGAAGCAGCGCAACCTCCTGAAACACTGGTGCAACTCCCCAGCTGGAGCAGTGGAGTGGCAAGACAGGATGGTAAATGCTTAATGGATGCTTCCTTCAGCCTGTCTCATCACACGGATGAGATTGGGCCATGTATGTTGGGTTGGCCTACAATGAACAGGGTGTTTGATAAAGAGTTGTGTTTATGTTGACATGTGTGGATAATTATTACATTATTATTGATAATAAAGGGCCGTAGGTGTGGCACTTGGGAGGGTGGACCATACAGTCCCACTATGCTTGCACTAGAGGTTTATCTATCCCACTGCTATCCTAACCCATCCCAAAGGTATCCCTGCCCATCCCACAGGTATCCTTGCCCATCCCACAGCTATCTTAACCCATCCCACAAGCATGCAAAGGCTTAAACCATTTCTAAAAGTTTCCAGCAAGACTTTATTAAAAAAAAGAAATGAAGCAAGTGTGTGAATCATAAATAGACTTTATTAACAAGCTATAAGACAAAAATGAGTCTCTGGCACTCCTCTTGGTCGCTCAGTCTCAGGGGTGAAGGGTCCAGGTGCTGTGGAGGTGGCTGGTGCTGGAGTGCTTTTCATCAGCTCCTCCAGAAGCAGAAGCAGCAGAAGCGCCAGCCCCAGAAGAGCGAGCCCGTGCTGCAGAAGCCCCAGCAGAACCAGAGTGAGGGCCAGGGGGCGGGATGGTAGCCCTGTCCCTCTTGCCAGGGCTGGCAGCAGATGGCTGAGGCTTGCTGTGCTTCCGCATGGTTGTGGGGTTGCTGGCTGGCAGGGAGGCTGGCAGGCACCAAGGCTGGCAGCAAGGCAGGCACCAAGGCTGGCAGGCAGGCTGGCAGCAAGGCTGGCAGGCAGACATGCAGGCAGGGCAGGCAAGGCAGTCGATGTGTCCGGCAGCAGGTCTTTCCTCTGAATGGCGACCTGCTTCCGAGCTGCTTCCGTTATATCCGCGGGGCTGACGCAATGCATCCTCCTTGCATGCGCAATTAACGCCAGGCTTCCGCTGTGCATCCGCTGTGCATCTGCTTCATCCGTTCGGCGTCCGCTCTGCATCCGCTGTATCCGTTCCGCATCCACTTCGCTGAGGCCCCCCGGAAGCCCTGCGGATGCGCCATCCGCTTCCATCCGCTTCCATCCGCTGGGCTTCCGTTCCGCATCCGCTTTGCATCCGCCCTACGTCCTCCCCATGTCCGTGTTATCCGCTCCGGTTATGCAAATTTTTGCCCCTTTTGAGAGCGGATAACAACGGATGGAACATTTTGCTTGTCCGCTGTGTCCTTTTTGCATCCGTTGGCCAGTGTGACATGGGCTTTAGTGTATAATTTATGGAAAAGCTATCAGTCAATTGCAATGATGGCTTATTCAACCAGTTACAAAGACAGTGGCTTAATAGAGCTTGTAACACACACACACACACACACACACACTGATGTTAAGACTAAATGGTTCTTAAAATACACTTTCTCAGACTCCAAACAACTGCATTATGACTTAACATACAATAGGGAAATATGTTGCAAGGCACTAAGCTAACTTATAAAAGAGACTTCAGTTACTAAACTATCAATTTAGACGAAAGCATAGGTGGCATTTTTCAGAACTCATTCATCAATATAAGATTAAATTGAAATTACTTGTTCACTGATCTAACAGTTATACATTTAAGTCAAAGTGTTCTCTTCTAAATTCATTTTTCATGAATTGTTTGCCTTCCCTGGCATATCTTCAAAATTCTTTGATAGGTTTGACAGTGATCTAAAGCTACATTTTCCCTAAAGATTTGAAACCAGAATATAAATGTTGTTGCTGATCAAAATAAATTAAAATGCATTTGTCACAGCAGTAACTATCACCTTAATTATTGAGCATATAAAATTCAGAAAGCAATTCTATCCTCTACCAATTTAGCATGTGTAGTCTAATCAGCTATCACTGAATGCATATATTGTACAACCTTTGAAATACCTAACATGACTCCGTGTAAGTATATGTAGAACCACTAACAAATTTGTGGATTTAAAATTAGGGGTTCCAATTAAATAGAAATGGAGCAACTGAAGACTGAATTGACAATTGCTCAATTAGGTTTGTAGAACAAAGTCATTTTCTAGTTGTAATCCATTTTTGAATCCCTCCAGTAACATCAAAAAATACAGTAAGTTTTCAAAAATATTCTAAAATCAGGACATCATCCTTAGGAAAGTCTTTTGTTGCACATCTAAAAACTAAACTTCATGTGAAGGATTGTAAACATAAATCAGCTGTGAAGCTCAATTAATGGTGCAGGGAAATTTCCAATATATAATACAGATTCAGGTAGTCCTTGAGTTATGACAGAAATTAGTTCCAAAATGTCCATTCCTAAGCAATGCGGTTATAAAGTGCAATGTCACATGATTGCATTACTTAGTGAGAATAATCCCTGCATTCCCCATTGCCAATTGTTAAGCATGGACTGTGGGCTATTTTTTGAGCATCTCCTTGAAACTTTCTGTAAGCTTCTCACAAGCAAAATCAATCGCAAGTCACAAGCTGTTCACAGGCAGGCTGATAGCAGGTGACTGCTGTTCCATGTGGAGGGAGGAAGTGAGAGCACAGGTGACTGGGGTGGTATGATGTTAGCATGGCAGGGCTTAGAGTGGTTCCTGCTGGAAGTACAACTAGCAGAAGTATGGTGTGAGCACAGCTGGGCTTGGAGTAGCTGGAAAAGACAACAAAGGGGTTTGTGGGTCACCAGGGAAGTGCAGTGAAAATGCAGTGGTGCTATTGTAGGGTGCGCAAGTCCCTGGAGAACTGCAGCAAAAGTGAAAAGAGGCTTGGAGAAAGTTCGCAGGTAGGGGAGACTTTAACTTGCAATCTCCCCATTGACTTTGCTTGTGGGAAGCTAGCAGGGAAGGTTGCAAATCATGATCACTTGACTGTACTAAGCACTGCAACTCTTGTTAATTGTGAGCCAGTTGCCAAGAGCTCAGCTCATGACTATGTAGGTCATAACCACCACTTGTTTTGCATCATCATAACTTTGAACTGTTTGCTGAACAAGTGGTCGTAAACCAAGGATTACCTTGTAAGTAGAACAACAAAAGTTAAACTCGTGCACATATACTGAAAAGATTCATCATTTAAGTTCATATGAGCTTACAGTATACAAAATAAATGAGAATAAATTTTGCAAGATATTTTGGGAAAGTTTTAGGATAAGGAAAAGAAATATGTTTAAAAAGGAGAAAAATCCCTTAGATTCTGATATTATGTTCCCTGTTTTAAACTCTTAAGTCTATTCCCATATGATTGTACACCTGGATCAACTACATATGTAGATTTGCACAATTCAGTAATTTAAGGTTTAAAGTTGTAATGTACAAATATATTTCTATAATTTAGGAAATCCCATTTAGGTGCTAAAACATTTTACCCCTCAGTCTGATTATGACAAGGAATGACATCTTAAATAAAATTGCCAACAAAAGCCCACATATTTTGTATTACGTTTTCTTCTAAGATTATGTATTTTGCAGAATTCCAACATTAAAAAAGGTATCCAATAAGCAATCATCCCATTTAACTCAATGTTGTATTCATGGGTGGAATTTCAAGTATCAGTTCTATTAGACTTCATAAAATTGCTAGGGACTGAACTGAAAGCTTTTATAATGCAACATTTACTCATCAATTGACTCTAATCTCATGCAGTGAAGCATTCTAAACTTTTCCATGAAGCCAATAAAAGATCCAACATTTATTCCGCCAACTCTAATAAGTAGAAAATGTTTATTGCTGTAATAAATATATATCTTAGCAATTAAAGCTGTTATATTAATGAAAACATCATTTAGGGTCATTCAGCTGTTTCTGGAATCAGATATTTGACTTCCACAGCTGCAGTACACTCCCAAAGAACACACATGTAAGGACGCAGGCAATTTAAAGTAGCATCCCTCATGCCCCCCTCCCTTATTCTTACAACAGTACCAACATATTAAGCTTCATGGATAACTAACAGCTCCTAATAGCTGATACTCTTACATCTATTCACTCAATTTATAAAATTCAACCATTAAGAAGTAATGTTTCTGCTAGGCCAAGTATTGAAATATGAACTGTAAGACTGCTTCTTTCAACATATAATGGCCTCTTGGAGAAATGTGAAAATCTTGGGTTTTTAAATAATTCCAAGCTTCTACTATTGTACACAAGCAAAAGTAATTTAATACAGTTTTCTGTGTAAGTTCACAACACGTACATAATTTTTTTTTCATATCCCTCTCTCCCCCACCCCAAACTAGATTTCAACTGCATCCTTGCCAAGTGAAATGGAGCAAATAAAGCAACTTTTACACATACAAATTACATGTATATAAATATTATATAAAAGAACCTCCACGGGGAGGGATGGCTCTACTTCCTTCAAACTTCCAGTGGACCAAGCTGTGACGAGTGAAAAGGAATCCCAGCCTCTTCATAAAGAGAGAACAGAATAGAATAACAGAAGGGACCTTGGAGGTCTTCTAGTCCAACCTCCTGCTTGTGCAGGAAACCCTATACCATTTCAGACAAATAGTTTTCTAATCTCTTCTTTAAAATTTCCAGTATTGGAGCATTCACACCTTTTGGAGGCAAGGTGTTCCACTGATTAATTGTTCTGTCAGGAAATTTCTCCTTAGGTCTCGGTTGCTTCTCTCCTTGATTAGTTTTCACCAATTGCTTCTTGTCCTGCCTTCAGGTGCTTTGGAGAACAGTTAGCCTCCCTCATCTTTGTGGCAACTCCTGAGATGTTGGAAGACTGCTAGCAGTAACCCTTAACCCTTCTTTTCATTAAACTAGACATACCCAATTCCAGCCACCGCTCTTTATGTCTTTTAACCTCCAGTCCCCAGACAATCTTGCCATCGACAACACCTTTAAAGTGTTCGGTGTTATGCCCAAAGCCAGCTATGGTGGGTAACGACAAGCAGGGAAACCAGACATCAGCAAAAGGGCAGAGACAGCGAGGGAGCTCCGAAGCCTGCGTAAGCCGAAAGTCCGAAAACTCCATCTCAAGCGAATCCAAGTCCCATCCCTATCACCTCACTTCCGAAGTGACCTGGTCGAGGAACCGAGGACGACTGGGCGGAGGAGGGGAACCGCCGGCCCAGGGACGCAAGGCCGAGCGGGGAACGCCAGATCGCCTCCCCCCCCCTCCCAGAGGACCGAGGGTGGGGGTCCACGACTCGGCAGCACCATGCTGCCCAAAGAAGCCCCGTTGCTGGCCGCCACAGCAGGAGCGCCTCCCTTTTGCCCCGCTTCCTTCCTTTATCCTCGAAAGCGATCCCGGCGCCGCCCCCGCCCACTCGTCCGGCCTAGGCGCCGCACCTCTCCCAAGCCTGGCACCCTTCGAAGGGGCCCCTGCCGCGCACCCTTCCTCCGCCCGGCTTTGGCCAAGCACAAAGCCCCACCGGCGGCACCATAGACCCCGAGCGCAACATTCACCTACCTGACAAGCTGAGCCCCCTCCACCACAATACGCCTGCCACCCGCCCCGCCTATGTCACGGGCGGGCGCCGCAGCGAATCCTCGCTTGCTTCTCCCGTTGCCGACAACCAATCGGCTTCCAAAGCAGCTCACCCGCCGGGAGCCAATCCGCACGCCGTCCAGACCGCTCGGCGAGAGGAGAGGTTGCTGGTCGGTTACACCAATGAATGGAGGCGAAAGTGGTGGTCTCGAGCTTCAGAGCGGAAAGGCTGTTGGCTGAATCGCTTGGGTGGGGCGGGCCAACGAGTGGGGAGGGCTTGGTTTGATTTCCTCTCCTCATCTAAGGTGAAATGGTTTAGTAGCTCAGGGAAGAAAACACCAGTAGGACCTGGTGGCAGAAGGACGGACGCGGGAATGTATTGGTTTTCCCGCTATAGCCCTGATGATGTAATAAACTGGACGTTTTGGGTGGAACTCATCGGTGGAGTTTCTCAAAGGTTGTAACCTTTATATATTGAATGAGCCTTATCTGAATTCAGCGGGAATCTCTTTATGTCTCAGTAAATGCGCTGAAGACTTTGACTTAATCTTTCAGAAACCGTCGGAGGTTGGAATGGGCGGTTCTGTTGTTTCACTGGCGTGCAATTGAAAAAGACTGTTTCAAGGTTCGGCCTACTTTTGATCCAAACCATAGCTGCAAACTGCATTAGGAAGGAAACGCTGAACTACCTGACACTTAACTCTGTCATAACCCCCACGATTCTGCAGTAGTTGGGGCTTCTAGAGTCTAGAAAAAGCCTATTGTATAGAACACACCTGTTCAATTGAGAAGTCCAGATGAAGGCTTTTAAAGAAAAATACATACATGCATAGTTGCAAATCCAGATTTTTTTAAAAAAAATTGGAATCTTATTTTTATTGTTGGAGATAACTGAGAATTAAAGTACCTTGCTTTTAATTGGACTATCAGGCCATGTTCATAAGGCTCTACTAAGGATCTCCTGATTGCTTGCAGCTATTATGCCATGTTTTTAGTGGATGCATCTTTAGTAGAGGTATTAAGCTGTTACATTTTAGCTTCCCAAGTCAATTAACTTCCTTGCATTCTTAATATGTTTACTATTTTTTTCTTTAGCCAACTTGTTTCCGTTTAAACTGTTAAAATAATATATTTGTGTCAGAATCATTGAGCCTGAGACATCCTTTCTGGAAATTGATGGTTTATTTTTTAGTTCTAGGAGTTGTAAAAAAAGTGATTTCTCTGAACTAGATGGGACTTTATTTAAAAGTAGGCTAGGTATTTGAAATAATAAAATGTAAAGTTTTTTTTTTAACTACCTACAAATTTTTTTTGCTGATGGTTGGAAATTAAGATTATTTCCAACCATCATCACCCAGCATAATGGAATAGATAAAACCATATACTGTATGTGGGTGTATATGGTGACAAATCGACTATTATAAATACATGGAAATAAGCTCCATCTGTAAACAATTCAAAAAAGAATGTAACCAAAGGGTCAAAGAAAGGGGCAGATATTCTTAAATACATCCTTCCTAAATGATTAACCAACATAACATTCAGATAAGTAGGAAACAGTACCATATAAATAGGTAATAAAATAAAAAATAGGTAATAAAATAAAATAAAAAATACCCTATTCAAGGAAGAAACAATACAGGTAATCTTCAATTTGCAACAGTTCATTTAATGGCTATTCAAAGTTACAGTGGAACTGAAAAAAAGTGACTTATGTTTTTCACATTTATGACTTGCAGTATCCCTGTAGTCACATGATCAAAATTTAATGTTTGGCAACTGACTCATATTTATGACAGTTGCAGTATCATGGGTCATGTTATCACTTTTTGCAAACTTCTAATAAGAAAAGTCAAAGGGGAAAGCAGATTCACTTAACAACCATGTTACTAACTTAACAGTGATTCAGGTAACCACTGTGGCAAGAAAGGTTATAAATTGGGACAAAACTCAACAAATGTTTCATTTTGCAACATAATTTTTGAGCTCAGTTGTGGTCATAAATCAAGGACTACCTGTATTTCAATCAAGTCAAGAAGGACAAGCTGCCGTATATAGATAGCCAGAAAAAATTTTTTTCCTCATGCATTGAGGATATTATCTACAGCAAGCTTGAAGAACACCAAGAAGCCAACTGGATAAGATGTTTTCAAGTTGCAATAACCCTTTAAAAACCTACGGGAAAAAAAAACTAGTTAAAGATGAGAGCTGGACAAATTTATAAACCTCAGGTAACTCTGATTGAAAGTTCTTCATCATTTTTAGCTATTTTTTAAAGATCACATTATCTACTTACTACTCCATCTCTCTTGTCATTCACAGACCATTTTGGTATTTCTAAATTACCAGTTTTGTTCTGCTATCTTGTAAAAAAAAAATTCTGGTGCCTATTTTTGTGAGAATACTGACAATTTTAATATCCTGTCCATTTTATTTAATGCTTCCCCAAAAAAATTTCTATAAAGAGGGGACTTTGAAAAACCAGCTGAAGACTATAATATAAATTTCTATTTAATGAGTTTTCCTGCTCAGAACAGTCAAAGAATAATGATAGATTTTGTTTCTGCAAATCTTACGATTACCCTCTCTGTTCATTGTTCAATATGTGTTTCAGCACTGTCCTTCAGCTTTGATTCACACACCCCCCACTTTGTTATGTTCCCAGGTCCACCTTGTCATATCAGTCAGGTAGAATTAATCCTCTTGTTTAGAAAACTTAAGGCCCCGTCACACTGCCCAACGGATGCAAAACGTTTGTAAAAAGGACACAGCGGACGAGAAAAATGTTCCATCCGTTGTTATCCGCTCTCAAAAGGGGCAAAAATTTGCATAAGCAGAGCGGATAACACGGAAAGGAACGGACGGGGGGAGGACGCAGAACGGATGGAAAGCGGATGTGGAACGGAAGCCTAGCGGATGGAAGTGGATGCAGAGCGGATGCGTAGAGGATGCAGAGCGGATGCGTAAAGGATGCAGAGCGGATGCATAGATGCGTAGAGGATGCAGAGCGGACGCGTAGAGGATGCAGAGCGGACGCGTAGCGGATGACGCGGATGCGTAGCTGCATCTGCTTTCATCCTTTCTCCGTCCGTGCTACTAACGCTGCACGTCCGTTTCGCTTCCTCCCTGCATCCGTTTACCACTGGAACAGATCTGAATTGCGCGGATGCCTAGCGGATGTCCCCCGTATGCCTAGAGGATGCAGAACGGATGCATTGGATACATTTTCCGCTCAAAAGTTTTGAGCAGCTCAAAACTTTCTGAGCGGATGAAATGTCAATAGACGGATGCTGGACGGATAGAGAGGAAGCAAAACGGAGGCAGTGAGTACAGAACGGAAGCATCGCGTTAACCAACGGATGGCAAGTGTTTTTCTCCGTTTTACATCCTCTTTCCATCCGTTGGTGCTGTGTGACAGGGGCTTTAAAAGCTTAAAAGATCACTATTTTACATTCCATTGTTTTAAAAAAAAGCTTGCTATGAGAATGAAGTGAACCTTTAAAGACAATTATATGCCTGAAAGTTGAATACAGATATAAGATGGGGAATCCTCTAACCTCTATATCCTTACATCCTCTAACCCCCACTCCTTTAACCTCAAACTAACCACTATTGACCACACCCCATTCCTTAGAGGTCTGTAAAGGGCGTGCAAAAGTGCAGCATCGTGCTTACCATCCCTATCCTATTGTCCCATTTATTCGAACCTATTTCCTGTGTTCTTACTCATGTTTATACTTAGATCTATTATCTTGTATGTGATTGACAAATCAACTAAATAAATACTTCATTATCACTTCTGCAAGACAAGAAGAAAATATTAAATTCCACCACAATATAATCTCATGGGCTTGGCTAGTCTAGTAAAGAGAACGACCAGGGGAGACATGATAGCGGTCTTCTAGTATTTGAGGGGCTGGCACAGGGAAGAGGGGGTCAAGCTATTTTCTAAAGCTCCTATAAGCCAGACAAGGAATAATGGATGGAAACTGAACAGGGAGAAATTTAACCTGGAAATAAGGAGGAACTTTCTAACAGTGAGAACCAACCAAGGGAACAGCTTGCCCTCAGAAGTTGTGGGAGCGCCATCAGTTGAGACTTTCAAGAAGAGATTGGACTGCCATTTGTCAGAAATGGTGTAGGGTCTCCCGCTTGGGCAGGGGGTTGGACTAGATGACCTACAAGGTCCCTTCCAACTCTGATTATCTGTAATCATGGATATATTGAAAATACACATGGCAGTAACACAAAAATATTATTAGAAAAATGATTCTTTTAAGGAATGAACCATAATAATCCCATTAATAGTAATAAATATAGTTCCCAAAAGAACAAAAAGAGGAATCTTTGGAATGCTTAGTTAAGGGATGTCAAACTTTGACATTCCTTACACATCTGAAGCAATATATTATTAGCATATATGTTTCTAGTATGAAGATGAGAATTTTGGTTCATGTCTACAGGCAAGGTATACAGAATGTTGTCCATCCAAGATAAAAGCAAGCTTTAAATAATGTACACATTATGTGATCAACTGGGAGAGTAACACCCAAGAGAGCAACACCCAAGATTCTAATCTGTTTTTCAGATTCCAAACACAAATGTGTGATAAGAAGGTGAGGAGGTTTTTCTTTTAGTTCAGATAAAGCGAAGGAATGTGTGGATTACATATATTGTGTGCAAAAGGGGACTGATCAGTGACATGGAGAATGATAAATGTGAAACTACTCATATTTTTAGAACAACATTGCGTGCATACACTGTCTTTCTACTATAAAAAAGGTATTTAGGCTATTGGGTAATATTTTGCTCAAATTTGCCTTCTAATTCATGCTAATATTCATCCCTTCAACAAATTTTGATTGTTCTATTGCATTCTCCCGTTGTTCAAAATTTCATTGGAGTTTTGACTTTGTTTTGCCTTTCCATTATATATCTGTTGATTACCTAGCAGCTTCCCTGGTTGCCCCTCTGCTTGATTAAAAAATCAGCCCCAAAAGAGGAATTTGTTTATTTTTCTATTTCAACCCCCCTGCCCAAGGCAGGGTTCCTTATTACCATCCCAGACAAAGTTGTTCAAGGCCCAGTCCCACTGCATTTACAGATGCAAAGAAGATGTAAAATGTTAAAAAAAGCTTGCCATCCATTGGAAAATGCTATGCATCCGTTGTGTACTCACTGCATACGTGTTTCATATGCTCTATCTGTCGAGCATCCGTCCACTGCGATTTCATCCGCGCAAGAAGTTTTGAGCTGCACAAAACTTTGTGAACGGATTAAATTTCCACCGCGTACAATGTACATCTGCGATATATATAGGCAACAAACGTTCTATGTCTGTTATCCGTTAAATGTCCGCTGTATCCTCTCTGCATCCTCTGGCCATCCCCTCAACTCATATCTGCTGCAGCTGAAAATGGAAAGAGGGAGGAAACAAAAGATACATGGAATGTCTACGCAGCATTAGTAGCACGGAAATAGGATGTAAGTGTATGCATCTCACATATAAAGTATTCAAAACGGACAAAATGTGTGTATCTGGGATGTATCTCATATATTTAGGATGTCTGGAGTATGTCTAGAATATGTAGAAGGACACCTAGCGGACAACCGATATTTTCAATAAAAAGGGGGAGAAAATCATCTGGATCACTGTGATGGTGGACCATACAGTCCCACTATGGTTGCACGGGAGGTTTATCTATCCCACAAGCATGCAAAGGCTTAACCATTTTTTTCAAAGTTTTCACCAACACTTTATGAAGTAAACAAAATGAACCAAGTAAACTAAGTGTCTTAAGCAAAGATCACCTTATTTAACTTTCTTAGGAAAACTTTATGACTTTATTAAATGAGCAAAATGAACCAAGTAAAGTGTCTTAAGCAAAGATAAACTTAATAAGTAAACAACTCAGTTTCTGACACTATTCTCAGTCACTCTGAGTCATGTCCATGGTCTCAGCTGTTAAGCGGGCAGGGACTGTGGAGGTGGCTGTGGCTTGAGTGCTGGTCTGAGACACCATTGGGGTGCTTGGCCCCAAGGGTACAACAAGTGGTAGTGTGTTCAGGAAGCTATCCGAGAGCTGACTCAGTCCTGTGAGGTTGAGAGACCCTTCATCAAGGACTTGAGATGCCAGGCCCAATACTGATGACAGATTGTCCGTTGATGGGCTTGGCTGTGGGGTGGAGGAAGGGTTGGGAGGAGTGTAGTGGGGCTGTCTGGTCTGCAGCTGGGTGAGGACTGGTGTCTGTGGCGTGCAATGAACCTGGGCCTGGACTGGGAAGTTCTGCTTCTGCTGTGGGAAGTCCTGGTAGTCGTAGCCTTGGTAGGTGAGGGGCTGTTGAAAGCCGTGGAAGGGCTGTGACATTGCCTGGGGTGGAGGAGCAGACCTGGACTGGGTAGGAGCAGCTTCAGCTGGGCCTTGAAGGCTGTGCAGAAGTGCTGTGATCTTCTGCTTCATCACCTGGTACTGGGCCTCAGGCAGGTCCCTCAGGGTCTGGCTCACATAGGTGATGAAGGTGTTCCAGCCCGAGGATGCTCTGTCCAAGTGGACCAGCGGAGAGAGAAGTTCTGTGCTGGTCTTCATTGTGTCCCTGATCTCCAACAGCACACTGTGGTCCTGGCCCTCCAGTCTGCTTCTCTGCCTGCATCCCCTGGAGCTGGGGGTAAGGGTGGGTTGGCATCTGGTGGCTGCTGCTTCTTCCTCCACTTGTGACAGCAGGGCGTCATCCTCCACGGGATCCTCCAAGTCCACCGGCATGGGGAGTGCAGCTGTCGGGGGGGGGTGTCTCTGCTGTGGGGCCCTCTGAAGACACCTGCCTGGACAGGGTAGCTGGCTCCTGGCTGGAAGAGGATTGGCTGTCTGTGGGCTGTCTGAGGGAGAGGGGTCTCAGAGGGGCTGCTCCTCGGTGGCAGATCTCACCCTCCAGGAAACTGCACTTGGCCATGACGTACATCTCCCGGTCAGTGAGCTTGACAGCGGCCTGCCCAGATTTCTTGAGATGTAGCTTGCCATACCAGGTGTGCATGTGCTTCCACCATCCAAGGAGTACTTCTGCAGTGTAGCCCAGGCTCTCTTCCTTGTCTCTACAAGCTGCCTGCTTCTTCTTGGTGTCCCGATACAGTCTGTGGCCATTTCTCCAGAGGTACTCGTTCTCCCTCAGCCATTCCAGCACCTCATCCTCATGCTCCTTGGAAACGGTGTACTGTTTCCTCTCTCCCTTCTCCTTCCCTTGTTTCTTCCTCCCTCTGGCAGGGGCTTCAGCAGGGCCTTCAGGGGCTTCAGCATCAGGGCCTTCTGGAGATTGTTCAGGGCCTTCAGCAGCAGGGCCTTCAGGGGCTTGAGCAGCAGGGCCTTCAGCAGCAGGGCTTTGAGGGGCTTGAGGGCCTTGGGGCTGGTCCACCACAGCAGCAGCAGCAGCAACAGCTTCAGAGTCAGTGCCAGGGGGTGAGATGCTGGTTGTGCCCTTCTTCACCTTGCCAGGGCTTGAATGAGTAGGCACGGACTTCCTCTTCTTGCCTGACTGATGAATCACGATGTTCCTGCAAGATATATCTGGCAGCACGTCTTTCCCCTCTATGCTGACTGCGTGCGTGCTGCATCCTTTTATATACGCGGAGCTGATGCAATTCATACTCCCTGCATGTGCAGTGAATGCTTTGCATCTGATATACATCCACGCGGCATCCCTTGTTTCCTATAGGCTTCCATGATGCATCCGCTTCATCCGCTATGCATCTGCCCCTTCTGCTATGCGTCCGCTTCGAAATTCTCCCCCGGAACCCCTTCGGAGGTGTCATCCGCTTCCATCCACTTTCATCAGCTAGGCTTCCGATGAACATCTGTTTAATATCCCCGCTACATACTACCCATGTCCGTTCTTTTCTGTTCTTTTCCATTCTGTTTATGCAAATTTTTGCCACTTTTTGGAGCGGATGACAACGGATGGAGCCACCCCCGAAATTTTGTTCATCCGCTGTGTCCTTTATACATAAGTTTTGCGTCCGTCGGCCAGTGGGACCGGGCCTTCAATCTTTTCTTGAAAACCTCCAGTGATGAAGACCCATAACTCTGGAAAGCAAGCTTTTCCATTAATTAATCTTTCTTACTGTCAGGAAATACCTTATTTCCAAGCCAAATCTCCCCATGAAGAGCTTCCACCTATTACTTCTTGTTCTGCCCTTAAGCGCTATGGAGAATAAATTGAAGCCTTCTTCCCTGAGATAGCCCATCAAATATTGGAAGATGTAAAGAATTATCTGATGAAATCTAGTATATATATCAGTCCATTGTTATGTTTATACAATAGTTTTATAAGATATAACTGTGTTTAATTTTTTTTACTTCTTTAGTTTCCAAGCTGGCAATTGGATAAGTGTCATCCCACAAGGAAGTCATATCTTTCTAAATTACCACTAGCCACTTCTATACATATAATTGTTTATCTTTCCATGCCTACATTATTTATTTAGAGTGTGTTCTAATTATTGTTTTCTGGATTCATCATTTCATATCTTTTTAATGAAACTAGTTCATAAATGAGTTTCATTATTAAAGATGACCAATTTTTTAAAAAACAAGCAGAGGGCATCCAAAATATTTTGCTGCAAACTGCCAAAATAACATTCATTCATAAATCTAAATTCATTTGATGTGTATGAAAGACTTAATTAACTACAAATTCAGAAATAATGTTCTGATTTATTGGATTTTATTTTTAGTTTCATTCAATTTCTAGTCATTTAGATAATTGCACTGAGCTATCTACAAAGCAAATTATGAAACAATTTAATGGGTCAAAACTGTACCTCAGTAATCCCTTCCAGAAATTTTTGACAAGGTTGGATTTTTAATTATTCTCAAATGAAAGATGCTGGTGGCCATGGAAAGCTCATAATGAAATTTGTATAAGAATATGGAGATAAAGAATAATGAGGACAGCTTTATGTAACCACAATGTTACAGAAATATTAAGGCACCTAAAGAACACCAAAGATGTCATAAGCAGTATAAGTAGTATTCCCTGAAGGCACAAATTGTTAAAAAACTGGAACATTTGCCTTGAAAATTACAACTGGTTTGGTGAGCATGCGCTTTGTGCCTATGCACAGCATTTGCAAGTCACCTTCTGCTGCAACCCCTGTGTGTAAAACAGCTGACCTGCGGCAATCCACTATGTTGTGCAAATCAGCTGAGCTGGAAAACCCAGAAATAAAGCACAGAGTAGAGCATGAGTGGCTGCGTGGGAGCATGGGTGGGCCCAACAGCTAATCATTGGAATGAAGCAGTTTGCTTAAAGCTGATCTATGAGAAACCGGTTTGGCTGAACCGGACCAAACCGGTAGGATCCTACCCCTGAATGTTATACTTACCAATCAAAATTTTTTAAAAGAATTAGAGTAGGAACAAGTTGGTTGATGGTGCAATGTAGGCTGACTGCAATCCTAAGGCAGAATACCTTATGAGAATGAAATGACAAGACTTAAAGCAAATAAAAAAACAAACAAATAAAATGAGGTCAACCCACATTTTGCCAGTTTCTGACCACTTCATAAGTAACTGTAAAAACACACATCTCTGAATATTCTTTGAATATGCCCATCTGCATCTGAAAATTGTTCTATAGTCCTCCTTACTCTCCATGTCACTTCCATTTCACAAGGAATGAATGTACTGCAATATTGTGAGAGAACAACATATGGTTCATGAGGCAAATATACATATTACATCAAATTATAGAACAGAAGGAAAGACGGAAGAATGAAAGGATTTGTTTCTTCATTTGTCCCCTAGTTACAGTCATTCCATTAAAATACTTTAAATATTATAGATGCATTGCTTTCAAACCTGGAAGCAAAACTACAAAACTATTGTGTTTTAGGGGTTTTTGTTGTTATTGCTTAATTGACCATTTATTGTTATTGTTCCATATTCTCACCTGATTGGCTAACATGGACTGCACTGTGATTGGACGGAAGAACGATGGTGATTGGTCAGTAACAAATCTGCCGTGATTGGCCAAGCCGATCATGGGAGATTCAGAAGGCTGTCATTGGGTAAGAGCCACCGGCAAGCTCTATAAGAAGAGCTGCCGTGGCTCGCAGGTCCAGCACAGATCTATACATTTTAATAAAGAGCTGAAGTTACGCTGGTCTCAAGTCTCCTTTTTCCCACGCTTCTACACTGGCGACAAAGGTGGGATGGTCCTCGGTCTCAGAGACCCCGTACTCCAGAGCAGACTAATGGCTCGGGCGGACATTACGGTTACTGAAGCCATTGCTGAAGCCACTGCAGCCGAGGCTGTGAAGAAGTCAGCAGCCAAGATGCAGCAAATGAATGCAAGGGACCGGCCAACAACGTCGGAGACCAACGCATCTCCCAAGGAAAGAACCGAGGCTGGTCACAAAGCCACAACAGCACACCACGAGGATGTCGAACTCTCACCCAATACCGAAGACGAGGAGGAGGGGATCCACAGATTGCAGGCAGAGCGAGACCAGCAGAGCGGTCGTAAGTTGGGTTTCCAGTGTGCCAGATGCAGCGGTGACCACCCCCATTCACAGTGCCGGTTCTTAGATCCCATTTGCCGGTACTGTGAGAAACGGGGCACATCACTAAGATCTGTAGAAACAAACAAAACTACAGCCCAAGGCGACGCGACAACACGTCCCCCAGGAACTGAGACAAATTTTCAGAGAACCAAAGGAGCCGTGAGAATCAAAGCAAGCGGCACAGCGAAACCCAACGATGTGAGGAAACCCACCAAATGGTCACTATCAGCCACTCTGACAACTCAGATGCAAGAAAAGTGCACGTGCAGGTCAGCATCGAAGGCTGGCCGTGCAGAATGGAAGTGTATTCCGGATCCTACCTATCCATGGTATCCTGGGACACGATTAAGAGGTTAGTGCCCAGCTTACAAAAACAAGAGCTGGAGAACCAGAAACTATCCATTAAGGACTACCAAGGGAACAGAATTCCCATGATAGGAATTGGACGCTTCCTTGTTACCTTCAAAAAGCATGGAAAAGTACTCCTGCTAACAATTGTGGACAGAGACTGCCCAAGCCTGCTGGGTCTAGAATGGTTCGTGCCCTTAGGAATCGAGGTGACAAGCATCAACCACATCGAGGAAACAGACTGGGAGGAGGAGCTGATGAAGGAATTCCAAGAAGTTTTCGACGGACAATTAGGCAAGTACTGGGGATCACCAATATCATTTAATGTGAACCCCAATATTGCCCCAATCCGTCTTAAACCAAGACAAGTTCCTTTCGTGCTCAAGCCAAAAATAGATGAGCAACTAGATAAACTCATTGCACAAGGGGTCCTGGAACCAATAGATCATGTATGTTGGGAGACCCCAATAGTCACCTCAATAAAACCAGATGGGTCCATAAGAATTTGTGGGGACTATAAAGCAACCCTTAATAATGCACTGCAATAGAGTGCATACCCAGTTCTGGTGGTACAGCACCTCCTACACTCGGGGGAGGAAAAGTCTTCGCGAAGCTCGATCTGGCACAGACATACCAACAGCTGCCAGTTGACGCCAAGACTGCAGAAGCGCAAATCATCGTGACCTACAGGGGGGCCTTCCTGGGCAAAAAACTCCAATTCAGAGTCAGTGTGGCAAAGGGGTGTTCCAGAGCTTAATGGAATGGTTACTGCAAGGCATTAAAGGAGTCATGCCATATTTCAATGATGTCTTGGTAGCAGTCAAGGACAAAAGACAATTGGGAAGCCGACTCAGGGAAGTCCTGCAGAAATTTAAAAACGCAGGACTAAAAGTAAAAAAAGAAAAGTGCCAGCTATTTACTGAAAAAGTTGAGTTCCTGGGATATTTAGTGGATAAAGACGGAATCCACCCCACCCAAAAAAAGATTAAAGCAATAAAGGAAGCCCCAAGACCTCAAAATAAGGTAGAATTACAAGCCTTTCTGGGACTAATCAATTTCTACAATGTCTTTTTGCCACAAAAGGCAACGACAGCGGAACCTCTGCATAGGTTACTCGACAAGACATCCATCTGGTCCTGGGGCAAGCGGGAAGAAGCCGCCTTCCAGAAGATAAAAGATCTCCTCACATCATAATCAGTCCTCATCCAGTACAGCGAAACCCTACCACTAACAGTGACCTGCGATGCCTCTCCATTCGGCATCGGAGCTATACTGAGCCATACTCTGCCAGACGGAAGAGAAGCGCCGATTGCATACTTCTCTAAGACACTATCAAAGGCAGAAAGAAATTATAGCAAGCTCGACAAAGAGGCACTAGCAGCGGTTACCAGCGTGAAGCGGCTTCACGAGTACTTATACGGTAGGGACTTCATCCTCATCACCGATCACAAACCACTCCTGGGTATCCTGGCAGGGAACAAGGCCACCCCCAACATCCTGTCACTCCGGATGACAAGGTGGTCTGAGTTCCTTGCTGCCTACAACTACCAGCTAATACATCGCCCCATGAAAAGTACCTCGCACGCCGATGCATTAAGCTGTTGCTCCTTGCCAGGTCCAGAGGACGACTCCGCACTCACATCCACCCTACAAATAGAGACATTGCCCAACCTGCCAACAACCACGTCAGACATTGCTAGAGAGACAACCAAAGACAGCAAACTGGCATGGGTTTTGAGCTGGGTTGGAAAAGGGTGGTCAGAAACAGAGAGCAGTGACCAGTTTAAACCCTTCTGGAACTGGCAGACTGAACTATTCTCCCAAAAGGGATGTATACTATGGGGCGACATAGTTGTGGTTCCAGACACCTTACAAACAAGAATATTGCACATGTTGCACAAAGGACACCCGGGCATCGTAAAGATGAAATCCCTAGCCAGAAGCTACGTGTGGAGGCCAAGGATAGACAAAACCATCGAAACCTGGGTGGCAACATGTGACAAATGTCAAAGATCCAGACCAAGCCCTCCCACAGCACCAACCTTCGAGTGGGAAACACCAAGGGGTCCATGGTCAAGGGTCCACATAGACTTTGCGGGACCTACAAAAGGGCACACCTTTTAATTGCAGTAGACGCTTACTCCAACTGGCTGGAGGTAAGCCTAATGCAATCCACCACGACGGAAGCGGTTATAAAGCAACTAAACAGACTTTTTGCCAGCCATGGCCTACCTGACTTGATAGTATCTGACAACGGGCCACAAACCATGGTGTTGGCATTTGAACAATTTCTCGCCGAGTGGGGCATACGACATGCATTGACAGCGCCAGTTCATCCAGCGGCGAATGGGCGGGCGGAATGAATGGTCAGATACACCAAAGATTCTTTAGAAAAAATGGACACCGGGAGCATACACAAGAAAATAAATAAACTATTAACAATACAATACATAACACCAAGTGCTAAAAGCAATAAAAGCCAAGCCAAGCTCCTGATGGGAAGAAAACTCCGATCCCATCTAGACAGACTGCACCCAACATACAACCCCGAAAAACCACCAGACTCATCCAGCCGGTACCGTATATTTAATTCAGGAGACACTGCCTAAGCCAAAAACTTTTCAGGGGACCCACTGTGGGTACCTGCAACAATAACCCAAGTGACAGGTCCCCAGTTATACCGGCTGGAAACGGAGGATGGAAGGAATTGGAAACGACATGTCAATCAATTAAGATCACGAATAACTTCAATGCCAAAAGAACATAAAATCTACAAAAACACATTAATTAAAAAAACTAGAGGGGCGGGGGAGAAACCCCAAACAATTATCAAAAAGGAGAAAATCCTCCTATGGCACAGTGGCAAACCGAACACGACCAACCAACACAAATCGAGCAGTCAATCCATACACCAATAAATAGAAAAAGAAACCAGCAATACTCACCGGAAAGTGAAGGTAGCAGAATGGTACCAGCAGAAGACGACCCACACAGAACAGCCTAGCCAGTTCAACCAGCTTGGAAAAACTGGCCGGGAACAGAAAAGCTGACAACTCAACTGAGCCCAGTAGACTGGGTGGGAGTTGCGGCAAAAGGCCTGACTCACCCTTTCAGGAGGTTCCATGGAGAAGAGCAGGAGCGACAAAGATCCCATCCAAACCGTCTGAAGACCACGCAGCAACTGAGCTGCGCAGGTCAAGTAGGTAGGTTAAAAGCCCTGCCTATCTACGCAACTACGTCACATAGGATGGACCATACCAAGAGGGGAGGGGTGTTCTATATTCTCACCTGATTGGCTAAGACGGACTGCACTGTGATTGGATGGAAGAACGACGGTGATTGGTCAGTATAGAATCTGCTGCGATTGCCCGAGCCGATCGCGGGAGATTCAGAAGGCTGTTATTGGGTAAGAGCCGCCAGCAAGCTCTATAAGAAGAGCTGCCATGGCTCGCAGGTCCAGCACAGATCTATACATTTTAATAAAGAGCTGAAGTTATGCTGGTCTCGAGTCTCCTTTTTCCCGTGCTTCTACAGTTATTTATTAGATTTTTAAGCAATCTAACTCCAAAAAGTCTCTGGGCAACTTAACAATATATCAAATGCATTAAGTTAATAATACATTACAGTATAACATGCAACTATTTAATTTATAAAAAGGACACACACACACCCAACATTCAGAAATAATAACAAAGCTAGAACTTAAGGACTTCTAAACAAGGAAAATGGGAGGGTCTGCTGCCAAAACCCAGAAGATGTCAACATTTAATTCATGTGTATTCATTCTTAGTCATCCAGGTCATAGTTGTCCCAAAGGTGGTTTTTCAAGAAGCAACTGGATTTTCTTGTTTTTCTTTGAAGACCTTTCTCTTCTCATCCAAGAAGCTTCTGGAGTGCACTTCTCTGCCTGAGCACACTGGTTGAGAAGAAATAACTTGACTGACAATCCCTTAAATAGCCAAGATCTATGCCAAGAAGAACTTTAAAGATAATGATCAGCATCTTGAATCGCACCTGAAAGCCATCTGGTAATTAATGCAGCTCACATAACAGCAATACCACATGGACATAAATATTATGTGACATTGCATTTTGAACCAGGTGTAGCTTCCAAATTATCTTTAAGGACAAGACCATGTGGAACTTGTTCCATTAGTTCAATTGTGAAATGAATAAGGTGTGACCTCATCATGGAAAGGAAGTCCTGGTTGAGCAAAGGATACATTAATGCATAAAATAAACTTATGTAAGGGCCTTCCTGGCTACAGCTGCCATCTCCTGTTCATGGGCTGACCCTTTCCAAGGGTCAGATCTTCCTGAAGCTGTTCCTCCTGTATTCTGAAAAGGCTTCTGAGGCTTTCTTGAGAAGCATGTGCATGATTTGGGGATGGCCCTCTGTGATTTGGAGAATGGCATACACAGCCTTCTCACAAGGTTTTGGAAGGTCTCAGAAGCTTTCCAAAGTATCACAAGAACATAGTGTGCAAATTAGACAATGGCTATGGTACTGGGGTGACTAGCCCCAGTGTGGAGCTTAAGGTGGTACTCATTGGTGGCAATGGTGCAACTGAAGTAAAAGCATGGGGTGACAGTGGCTGCTGAAATTGCTAAAGGTCAAGCCTCAACTTCAGCCACAATGTTGCTGCTGTTGTCACTGCTGCCAAGAAATGCATTGTGCAGGCCATCCAGAAGGGCAGAGATGTGGGGAAGAGTTCAAGATAAAGTAGTACTTTCCCTTAGAGGTTCCGGGCTAGAAGGAATTTGGGAATGGTTTAAATTAGGACAGGTCCTTGCCAGTGTCCTGTCTCAGAATATGCAGCCACAGAGAGAGGTGGCTGAAAAACATACTGGGAAGGTTGTGTAAATAATTTCTCCTCTTCTCCATTGAAAAGATATGCTTAGAATTTAGCATAATACTAAACCAAGCTATAATAAAACATGTGGAGAAGGCAGCTTTTTTTAAAACCACAATTTGAAGCTATGGTTAGCAGTCATCTAATTAATGAAACCTCAGCTCAAGTAAACTCATATCAAAATGAGAAATGTCAACAGACAAGTCCACCTCCTGACATAAATCTGGTTAGTTAGAAGGAGCCACAAAGTAGAACTACAGGAGCATTTGCAAAACTTCAGCCCGTTTTATTCTTTTTATTTCGGTCCTATGAGAAAGAGGGGATTTAGAACGAAAGAGCCTGAGGGAAGAATGTAAAGTAATGTATTTAGCTACCCATCTCAGACCAGTAGTTTTGGACAGTGCACAATCATAAAAACAATTAAAACAGTTAAAATACAAAGCAAAATTAAATATAAGTCGATGCCAAGATGATCATTTAGCTTTCTTCTATCCTGCATCTTCTGCTTTTGTTTCTGAGTGGCCCATTACTCATCTGCCTTTCAACATTTTTTCTATAAAGGAAAAAAACAGCAAGCTATCAGCTGTATCATCTGGCTTACAGTAAGGATGTTGTGCAAACACATCTGAAGATTCCATAATTTTCCCTGGTATGTGTATGTACATGTTTTGAAGTGGAATTTACAGAACAAATGTAACCTTTGTTTGGAATTGTTCAGATTTGTCCCTGTGTGGCCTCCTTTGTGTGGGAAACCTTAACAGTATAACAGGATAAGATTTTTTTTAGTATTATACAGTATATTTCTACATAATTAGTGGCTTTTTCATGCTGAGTGTGGTTGTTTTTCTTTGCTGCAATTTGGGTTCTGACAGTGTCTAACTATCCCACTTTAGGTTAAGATCTCTTTAATGCTGATATTGAACTTAAACACATTCATAAAGCATATAATTTAAAAATATTCAGATAGCTTTTCAAGAACTATCTGACAAACAAACCCCAGTATTATCCTTTGCTGCAGAAGTCTCCATTATAGTAACTGCTCATAAAAAAGACTTGAAAATTATTTTACCTACCGGAGAAATAATTCTTGATCATAATAATAAGAATAATATATTATTCTGTTTGCAACTCAGTTATTATTTCTATCCAACCTGGAAGATATATATCAAGTAAACAACTGTTTTGAAAACAGATTAGTAAAATATTGTATAAGCCTTATATTAAGATACAGTTTGTGAATATAGGTTTCATTCCAAAATGAAATACGTTTCATGACTCAAAGCTGCCTTCTCTCCAGATGGGACTGGAGGAATTGTGTTGCAATAGTAACACATCTGGAAGGGATCATTTTGAGGAAAGTTAGCCAAAAAGGGAACTCTTCAACAGCTGTATCATACTGCACTATGCAAAAATGGAAGGGGGAGAAGAATGATAATGAAAAGAAACCTTTGATAAAAAGATGTTTCAACTTTCTTGCTGGTGCCCCCTGGATGATACTAAAAAGGAAGACAGTTCCTCAATTTTTCCTCAGGAACGAAAAGGCATTAATAGCATTGGGACTGAAGAAATTATAAAGTAAAACCTCCATTAAGCTAAACCCGAACTCCCAGTAACTTCATAGACAGTTCTATGTTCCTGGTATCATGGGATCAGAGAGCTAGCTTTGTTTGTTTCAGAACCAGTCAGCGAAAGAGATCATTTTTAATTTTATTTTTTTTCTAGCTTCTGCACAAGCCAGAATCCCAGTGACATGTTGCTTGATATAAATAGTCATAAGAAAGGCAGAAATCAATAGGCACAATCCTTTATAAGTAAAATATATGCACAACATATTTAGTTATTATTTTTCTTAAAAAGGGTTTGTGAGTTTCAGACTCTTAAAGGGATCCATGGCATAGAAAAGTTAAGAAAAATGGACAAATTTATTATATTCACTAAACCAGATGTTAGCTTAGTGTGTTGTATTAATCAGAAAAATGATTCAATGATATTAAAATACTGTTCACTTATCTTCATTGAACCAAGAAACAAGAAAAAGAATATTATATTGCATTTGGCTATGTTTTTGAGTTTTACAGTATTCCCATCATGCCAATTTCCCTAGTTGTATATGAGAATATTTAATCCATAATTAGGATATCTTTTACTTCAAGTTTCCATTCTAAAGTTGTGAGCATATTCAGGTCCCACAATCTAAAATGCACTATGCGCTACATTAGTGCTCTACAGATATAAACAATGTATTTGTCTTAATTACAAAGCAAGCATTCCAATATATGATACCGTATTTCCAACATTTCATTCTTTTTTAACTTTGAAGTAACCACTAGTTGAGAAAGTTTGCAGAACATTCCATACATGACTACTTAGAGTTGATTCTAACTGAGACCAAGGGAGCTTATTTTCAGAAATGTAGATACAAGATTATGCTGTATCCACTTCGCTAAGAATATCCCATTGAAATTTTATGGGATCCATCTTTGATAGAGATATATAGGATTGTTCTGTGAAACATATAGGTCCTCAACAACTTTGACCTCAAGGCCAGTTATTTCCTGGCAGATATTATTGACCATTTGAAATGGCTGCATTTGCCTTGGATGCTGATTCCAGCATTAGCTGCCAGGAAATTCTTTTCCAATGGGTCACCCTGCCTTTAGCAAACAATATGGAGAAAAGAAACTCAATCTGGAAATACTAAGCCATCATCTATTTTCTAATGCAAAGTTGTTCTTTTTCTAAAATCCTGGCAACATGTTCCTTTGAGCACTAGCACATGGGCGGGCAGATAGTTATAAACATCAGATTCACTGGATGTTTGTTGGCTACATCATTAGGATTGGCATTGAGTACAGATTCTAAGTTACAACAGCTGGACTAGCTGTCATCACCAAGAGACTCCATATTGCCTGAGCATTAGTTTGAATAAGGCTATTAGATCAGCTACAGTTTGAAAACATACATAACTTATGAACTAATTACTCTAGATATGAACTGATTCTGAAATGCAGATATGCATTAAATCACTACCACGTTTACTATATATTTAATTGCTTAATGGCATTGATATCTACACATCATTTTAAAATCTGAAATTTTAAAAATCAACTTAGAAAAAAATAGTTCTTTCTCTAACTGTGTGAATCTGATGTCCATTATTTGCAAACAAGTCTCTTTAATTGCAATAGTACTGAATTGTAAAACAGCTTTACAGTTAAAGCAAGGCATAAGTAATAACTTCATTTACACTGCTAAGAACATTATGGGGGCAGTTCCCCAGTATAAAGATAATGGGGCCTTGAATCTGTATGATAGTACAGTATTTGAACTAAACAAATGGATTGAGATTTATCACTGAATAAAATAAATTAGTTAAATTTATTTCACTATTTTGCTTCAGGATCAGTGTTTGATGCAGAATTAGTCCTTTGAATTAATCTAGGGACTAATTAAAACACTACTTTGGATTAAGTAAAAATTTCTGAACCATTTTCAAAAGGAGCAGAACTGATAAAAGTTTTAATATAGTAGTTGACGTCATTTGGGTCTCCAGTGACAATGAAAAGGTAAAGGTTTCTCTGTCAGTTGTGTCTAAATTTAGGGCACAGTGTTCATCTCTGTTTCTTACCTGAGGGAACCAGTGTAGTCCAAAAACAATTTCTGTTGTCATGTGTGGCAGCATGGCTATATGTTAAAGATGCATAGAATGCTGTTGCCTTCCCTCCAAAGTGATACCTATTAATCTACTTGCATTTGCATGTTTTTGAACTGCTATATGTGCAGGAGCTGAGGCAAGTAATGGGAACTCATCCCATTGCGTGGAGCTCAGGTCTCAAACCCAGGCCATCAAATCTCCACATGACAAACTTAATCATCTATCATATTTAACCATCACGCCCACTCCAGTGACAATGACAAAATGAATCACAATGACAAATTAAGCCTTTAATAGAGAATGCAATACCCTCAAGAAAAGGTTCCATTCAGATAACCAAATGTGTTACCCCATTTAGCTTAATAGTGTGATAGAAAGTGATACGTGATGCAATCAGATTGAGGAAAGCTACATAGAAGTATAACTATCATATTTCTAACACTAAAATTATCATATATGTGGTTCCTTGACAGTTTCACAAATGTATGTCCCCCATCTTGTGGCAAATGATAATACTGATTCCTAAAAATTAGTGTTCAAAGAAACTTTAGCATTGTGCTATACGCAGTTTGTAGAAAGGAAAATAGTAGATTGCTATTTATATTTGATACTATTTTACTTGATTGATACTATATAATAGTAATATTACAATTAATGGGCAATCTGGCACATTCACTCCCACTCTCCATTTCCTTATAGATATACTTTATTTACATTTATATGTCACATTTATATTTCCCTGCAATTGTACAAAGATATATGGAAGCATACAAAATGAGAAACATTTATAACTAAAATATAAAAATCTACACTCAAAAATGGGCCAACCTACATCTTGGATAGAATCTGGTGTTATATGTGCTGTTTTTGAACAGAATATGTTCCCATATCTAGAACAGGGCTGTCAAACTTGCAGCCCATGGGTTGGATGTGTCACATGCTGGCCACACCCATGCCCCATTTTGCAAAGGGGAAAACAGTCATGATGCATCATGTAATGACGTGAGTTTGACCCTCTGATCTAGAAGGATGAAATAGTATGTTTCTTTTCTTTTTTACTAGCAATAACAAAAATTCATGTTTGGATGTAAGCAATGCTCAGCAATAAAAAAAAATCAGGTTTGGATGTAAGCGATGCTAAGTAATATCTTTCAACTGTACAGTCATTTGATTCCATCACCCAACCAGAAAGTAAGTAAACTTAAACTGTCTGTGCTCACAAATCTCTCAAATCTCAAGTCAATGCAAATAGTAGAGCTGACCTGGGCATGAAATAACTTGCTTTTGGTAGCTTTGGCTATGGAGGATATTTTTAGACAACACTACTCTTGAAATGATACTTCAATTATCTAACAATAAAGTGAGTTTAGTCTATACATTCTTGTAAATATTTAAACCATAATGATCCATCTATTTAATATATATGACCTTTGAAACAGCCTTATGAACGTCTGTTTTAGCATATTGGGGAGAACAATTTAAGATTTTTTTTATTGCATTATTTTTGTAGTTGCTGCTCTGAGATTGTGAAATAATACTGAATAATTTGTTTTATATCTTTTCCGTGTGTGTAAACTATCAAAATTATTAAGGCCCAGAAGGAAATAAATAAATAGCTGATTTATTTATTGGGGAGGGAGTGTAAAAATTATGAGAATTCATTAATATCTATATCCTCAATTCTGTTTTTTTATGAATATGAAAAATGTGGCGTCCATGATTTTTAGATTTAATTGTCTCAGATTTTTACAGAGAGGATGGGGGCAATTCTCTGGTAAAAAACAGCAAATTCAACAATATCCTTCTACAGTGTTTGATTTTATCTCTAAGGGCATGGATAGGTACACCTTTGTTCTTTGTATATTTGTTTGCTTATTTGCTTTTTTATTGTTCCTCCTGCCCAATTCCCCTCACTCCACCCCCTACTTTCTCTTTCTGCCATTGTTATCTTGGCCCTTAGAATTTGTCAGAATCCAGGAATATATTAAGCACAACTGTTATTTCTTCCTTTTCCTTCTATCAGAGAGAAATAAATAAAGGTGGGTGGCAATTTTTGCCCAAACCTGATTCAAAAGTTAAGAAAAGTCTGGTTAGTCTTATTTGGGTAGGAGATCACGAAATAATAACAGGACTGTAGATTAATTTGAAGAGTCAAACAAATCTTCCAAAAGCAGGCAGTAGGAAATAACTTCTTGCAAATGTTCAAAGAAAATTGCATAAATGTAGTCTCCATGTAATCCCCTAGCAATGAACTCAATTCAAGGGCAACATTACCTTTACTGTAGTCGACAATTTGACATTAGTGAATAGATTCATTTTATGCAAATGTTGACAATGCTGTCCAATTCCTTTTAATCTTTTCAACTTATTTCAAACTATCCATACTTGCTTGACATTGTAATTATATGTGTAAGGGCTTTCATGATTGAATATGTCTAAAATATCAATGATATTTTTTTTCCAGCAGAAATTCTTGAATGTTGCTTAACCTGTTATCCTTGAGGAGCAATGGAGAAGTTTTATGAAAATGAGCAGAAGAAGCCTTAGACTATATTGTTAGATAAATAATACCATTGGCATCCCTCCCCAAATTGGTCAGTTGAAATAACTGCAATTTATTGGTACACTACTAGGGTTTTAGTAGTCATCTCAATAAAGCAATGTGTTCTGCAAATACTTATCTAAGTATTATACTGAACTGGAAATATGGGCAAAGTAAGGCATTTAAAGCAAACAGATTTAATTTTATGGTTAATAGTACTAAGGAAATCTTCAGAACACTAAAAATGGTGGAAAGAGTTCAATAATTAAATAGGGAATGGATTAGTATAAACATTTAAACTTCTTAAGTATATTTAAACAAGTTTATATGTTTAAACATGTAAACATATAAACTTCTGTTTAAATACACTTAAGGAGTTCAGGAAAACCTATTGTTTTCATTTTTTTTTTCACTGCCTCCTTAACAGATATTGATATAAAATTGATGAATTGCAAAATGTTCTTTTCATCATTCACTTCCCATCGCTATAATTCAGAATTGATAGTTCTGAGGAAGTGCTGAGTAAAATGAACTTGGTATAGTGAAAAACTCTGACATTTGCTTTTGATATGCACGAGCTCATGTCAATCATAACAATTTCAAGATTGCCCACTTTCTTTTTGCAGTTTCATTAGCACATTGATGGTAAGCTTTAGCTGGTTCCGATATTAGCCAGTCAATCAATTTGATCATTGTCCTCCCCAGCCTTCCATTCTTTTATCCATGGAAGCAGAAAGCCAGCTGAGCAGAATCTCTGGAAGGAGAGAGCAGGAAATCCATTTTCCTTTTTTCCTTCTTTCCAATGACCCTTTCCAGATTGCCATTTAACCACTGCTATTAGCAACAAATGTCAACTATCAGTTGTTTGGTTGAGCAAGAAGTCTTTGGCTGTCAGAAAAAAATAATTGCTCTATGCTGTCTATAAAACATGCCCTTTGTTGGGATAGAGATAAAGATTGGGAATGGCAAAAGCACAATTATATCACACAGTCCTCAAAACTATTACATGCAAATCAAAAGCCAAGTCTGAAGGTTAGTCAACATGACCAGGTTTCCCTAGGATCCTAGAAGCACTTTGACCACTAGCTATTTCTCAAAGGCAGGGATGCATGTTATCCTTTGCTCATCCTCAGCCTACTGGAAAGGCACGTACCAATTTTTTTTCCAGCTGTATCTTAAAAGTTGTGTTGTCAAATTCCGAGCATTAGATACATAATTCAAATGAATGTTATTTTCTGAAAATTTTAGTTTTTGTTACACAGTTATGTTTATATGATCCACTACTTTCTCAAAAATTTAGCAAACAGTATGCTGTAAAACACGTTTTAAAGAAACAATGTCCTATCTCCAACAAAATGTTGCCCTAGACCTAAACAATCGTTTTCTATGTATAAATGTAACTGAGTTCAACACATTCAAAATTCTATTTTTTGTTGTATGTCATAGTTAGACCATTGACACTCTTACTATACAAGCTAAAACGTTTCCCCATTGTTGAGACAATATAATTACCAGACTATCTTGAACGTGAGCATCTCTATGACCAAATAAGTATGTTTTATTTCAAGGCTTCAAACATTATCAGTGAAAAGTGACAAGCTATTTCTCTAACTATATAATGTAACTAAGATTTAGTTGGAAACCATTTATCCTGTAATGAATAAATTGGTCACATATTAGCCTAATTCACTGTTGAGACAATTCACAAGTGTCTCCTGAAACTTTGAGCAAATGTGTTATCTTCTGGTTAATTTAAGTGAGACTTCTGGTTAATTTAAGTGTTTATTGAAGTATTTTGTTCAACATCTTACTTATTAAGTAAGTAGCTCTATCACGTTTTTTCAAGAATGTGTGTTGAAAAGATGCATTCAATATGTGCATCAAGAGATTCAATTCTTTCTAAATTTCCAAAATAATTATATTTCAATCATTCAGAATAGAATTGGAAGGGATCTTGGAGGTCTTCCAGTCCAACCCCCTGCTCAAGCAGGAGACTCTATTCTATTTCATTTAATTATAGCCTTTCAATAAGGTACATCAAAGATCTGGATATTTAACATAACATAATTGCTTTTATTGATACCTCCTGCATGGAAACTTTTCAGTATTAGTGCTCTGGCATCAACTTCTTCAGCATTTTGGAACATGTTATTTTGTTCAGAGATGGAAAATTATTGTCATCCTTTTAATGGTCTCAAATAAACATTTAGTGAAATTCCCATTCTGAAATTGGTGGGAGAATGCTAATTCTGAAATTTGAAAATTTCAGAAAAATTTCAGAAATTTGAAAATGAAAAAGCTAATATGCAGAGTATGTGAATAGTATGTGCAAAAGTTCTGTTACTGCTGCACAATCATCTCTCAAATAATATGTAGTCTCTCTGGTTTTCCATGCTTATATTTAATCCAATAGAAAGAAATCATAAGAGAATTCTATGCTTGCAGCTATTTTGGAAGAAGAGTCTTCTCAGAAACTGCAGAATGAATTAAAGTCTTGTTATCAAAGTATAAATACTAATACTTGCTATCGCCTTCAGCAATAAAGTCAATTTTCACATAGTAGAGAAAGAAAAAAAATTGAATGAAATTTTTGTAAAAAAACCCAATAAAGTAAAAAACAAATTTTAAAGAAGTTTTAATAAAACCTTTATTATATATCACTTAAAGGCTAAATAAGAATTCCACATTTATGAAGAAGTCATATACCTTACTTAGTCATGAAATGAAACTGTGCATATTTAAATGCTAATATGAATGGAAGCTTATTCCGTCAAGATCAGTTACAAATCAAATGGATATCATTTCACAAGCACCTCTAAACAATATACACATATCTAAATGGCAAGCTGAGCTGTTAACTGCGTGTCCATGGACTAAAATCAATTTAACTTAGGGATATTCATCTTTTAGAAAAATAGTGTCTGAATTTTAATAAACTCTGATCAGAATTAGTATTATACAAGGACTGAAATATAGCGAACATCACATTTAGGTATTCATGCTGCAATGGTTGCATTAGAAAATATGTCTTGTAATGCTATTGAGACTTAATTTTTATGGCAAAACATAAAAAACACAAGCAAATTCAAAGAGAATTTCAGAAGGTCTGTCTGAAAAACAGTTTGTCACAGTTAAGTGATTTTAAGCTGGCATGCAGAATTTTAAAAATGGTAATCAGCTGTTCACAACACAGAAATTCCAAGAATCTAATTGTGAAAATACCTCTGTTGGAAGTAAAATCCTTCTGTGTTCAGTTCCAAGTGGGGAAAAAGACACTGGAAACATGGAGGCTGTTTGGAAGGTTTAATGGTGGACAGGACCACATGGCCTGGAGCTCCAGAGTAAAAAGGAAGGATGATCACATGCTTCAAGGTGAAGGAAGAGATCAAGGAAAAAAGGGCTGAGGTGCAGAGAGTGCCTGGATTTAATAACCTTTGTTGGGATTTGAATTGGAGCTTGTATTCTGATTGGTTGTCAGAATCCCATGGGGCCATGCAGGGGCAACTCTGTCGGCTGTCCTGAGTTCCAGGCTTGGTTGAGCCTTGCTGGATGATGCACTGAAAGGGCTTTCGGCAATTGCTATAGTTTTACTTGGAGATCTTTGTCATATAAAGTATTCTGGCCCAGGCCTTAATGGCCCACCCATCAACAAAGGTGGGGGTGAGCTTCTGCTTCTGAAATGAGTTTCTGCTTCTGAGTTTCTACTCTTTTTAGGGGAAATATTCTGCCTTTTTAATATTTCCTAGGATATTTCAAATTTTTAGGAGATGGATGGGTGCTAACTTCTGTTGAAAGGCTGCCAAAGTGCCTTTCTTCGAGGGTTCAAATTTTCCCGCTGGGAGAGCTCCGGCGCAAGGATATGGACAACTGCTTGAAAGCTGGATCTTTTTATTTTCAGGAAGGTGAGAGACAGCATGGCTGCGTTCCTGGGGCTAGCTAGCTAACTTCAAATGGTAAGTTCCTGGTTTTTATACCTTTTTTCTTCCTTTGTGTATAAATGTTTGTTTAGTGTTTAATGTTTAGGTATTAAAATCCTGTCAGAGTTTAATTTTTTGCCAGAAGGCAAACTTAGCGAGGCACGCAAAACAAACTCTGCGGGGTGGCTTGATTGTATCATCGTTTTTTTCCTCATCTCTTTTAGCTTTATAATGGTTTTCCTATTCATTTTATAGTAATCTTCTATTTGTTTCCTTTGTGATTTATTTTGTAATTTTGTCTGTTTGTTTGCTGATTTGGCATGTCCTGTGTAAGGGTTTTCTTTTCCTTGTTTCCCTAGCTTTCTTAATTACTTGGCTTTTGTCTCGGAGGCTTCTTTCAGTACCTTTTGTTTTGTTCGGAAAACACACGAGGTAGACCGGGTTCCAACAACAAA
>BLBF01000004.1:77823023-77853525 GCA_015471245.1 Laticauda colubrina
TTTTATTGACCAATCAGGTTTGTAGATTTGGAGTCACCCACTTTACATATAGAACACCTTTTATTAAATTTCTTTTCCTATGCAAGTTTGTTTTATGACTGGCCTGATGTTCCCTTCAGGCTTTTCCTGCTTGGGTGACACCACTGTCCTTGTGAAGTTCCCTTTCCACACTTCCTACACTTCCAATGAAATAGTGAAGCTGCTTAACAAAAGTAGTCACATTGAGGTATGTAAAATGATAGGTGAGGAATATCTGATTGTAATAATTCCACCAGAA
This sequence comes from Laticauda colubrina, assembly GCA_015471245.1. NCBI lineage: Eukaryota > Metazoa > Chordata > Lepidosauria > Squamata > Elapidae > Laticauda > Laticauda colubrina. Next base: position 77,823,301 of record BLBF01000004.1, read on the forward strand.
TTCCACAAGGTGCTTTTGAGCTTTCCACAAGTATGTAGTTGGCCACAGTATAAAACAAGTTATAATTTTAGATCTTTACTCCTAATATCAGCTCTTCCAACCATCTTACATTTTCAGTTTTTGCTTAACATCTAATTGGTGCACAGTATCTCCATTCTGATATGAAATTGTAATCATGATTTGCACTAATGCAATTTTTTAGAAGAGAAAACAATCTCTTGATAAGAGATTGCTATCAAAGTGACTCCTGCATGCTGCTCTGCAATGGAGAAATGGGCAATGGAGTGGCTGGTGTGAGGGAGGGAGAATGTCACTTTCCCTCTTTCTTCTCTTTGCAACTTGTCTTTTCCTCGTGCCGGCTACTCCATTTCCCTTTCCTCCATTGCAGCACAGCGCCCAGGATCCACTTTGATAGCGGGGAGTGGGGGGTAAATTAAATGTTGGAGGACAGGTATAGGCCATGCCTCCCACAACAGCCAACCTGACCCTGGGCAAACTGGTTGTTAAATTATTTGAATCCCACCACTGATAGACAGGAAAGGTAGCCTGACATTTGCAGAGTAAGAATGTTTTCAAAACAAGGTGCCTATTCAATTATCTTTTAAACAAAACAGTGCTTTATTTTAGTTTATTCTTTCAAATTATTTTAATGGAAAAAAGTTTGAATTGTTGTAGTGCAATATTTTAATTATGAAAGCACTAGCAGCATATCCAGATTTTTTCTACTGGCATTAATTTTAAGCACATATCTATTTGCCAAGGGTCAATAGTTACCATACAAGCTCAGGGAAAGATAAAGCTTCTTGCTCATACCCTCTCTGAACACCTTTTTGGCTTTAGATATGTAGGAGAACATAGCCATATTTTTTTCAATAATTCTTTTTCTTTTCTGGAGAAAGTTGATAAAATGAACTTTTCCCTACTGCATTTAACAGTGTATGTTATTGCAATTTGTGTCACAAGAGAATTCTTTGATTTATGAGCCTTCTGTCTTTGTGATAAAAGCTCAAAATGTTCATAGAAAACTATAAATTAGCATGTTAAAGCAGAATACTATTTGATATGTATTCTGTTGAGTGGGCAAGTGTAAATGTACCAGCTAAACAGTAGAAACCATGATGGCCAGCATTTTGTATGCAGCATGAAAATCTTTGATCCCTGTTGGTTATAGATATCTGGATATTAACATTTCTATTATGCCCGTGAGCTGCAACGTTAAAACAAAATCACACTTGCAAAGTCATATTCTTCATTATTCCCTTCAGGACCACTTCATTAACACAACTTTGTCTAATTAGACCATATATTAGGGGACTAAATCCTGTTCTTCTCAGTACATTTGCAAAGAAGAAATTGTAGTTTCAATCTGTCACAGGTTTCATGCTGGCATCTCCTGGGTTTTTAAAAAATGCAGCCATTTAAAACCTGGTCTGCTCCATATACCCAAAAGCCTCTCAGCAGTGCTAAAATTTAGTCTAATTAACCTCCTGCTAAACCTAAAATGTCAGAAAGGAATGCCACCAAATCTGAAAGTTGGAATAAAAAATAGCTTAGATAGATATAGAATTATTTATTTAAGATACAAGGTATATTCATAACACCTAGTGCAATGTTTATCTTTTATATTAATATGTTTTCTGTCATTACAAAAACCATGCAAATATATTGTCAGGAAAAAATACTGAAATGGTAAGTCTGATGCCATGTGTGTTTCCTTGGAAATAGCTCTCATAGAACAGAATAGGACAAGTGTTTACAACAGTATTTTTCCTAAAGAAGTTTGCTCATTACTATTGAAACCTGTTCCTGTGGTAGCTTCTGTAAATATTTTTATGTGTTATGTTTCTAATGTCATCTTGGAAATCCTAGGAAACCTCAGACTAATCAGTATCAGTACATAGTAAAATCCTAGAAAAGATAATCAAGGAGTGGCTTAGAAAAAGGCAGTATTTATTAGAAGTCAGTTTGGAATGGTGAAAAACAGGTTGTACCCAAGCAAATCTTCTTGCCTTTTTTGATGTTAGATAAGTGTTTCAAGGGAATGCTATGGTTATCGTGTATTTAGATTTCAAACACTAGTTACCTACACCTAAATAGAAGTTAACAGCATATTTTCTCTTATTTTTCCCTTTATCATTGGAATTAGACATGGATGTCTAAAATTAGGTTACCCATCCATTTAAGGAATATAAATTCCATATTTGTACCAAATCTATTAAATATTTAGTGTGATGGAATGTGCACCTGAAGAAACAGTAGAGGAGAATTTTGACATGACAGAGCTTTTCCAGAAATAGATGTGGATTATGAAACTGTACTGTCCTGAGCTGGATGGCAGTAGCGGTAGGGAGAGATACAGGGTAGCCACACCCTAGAATCTCTCAGGATAAATCTAATAGCTTAGAATGGTATAGCTTTAGTTTGTCAAGATTTTATTCTAACAGGTATAAGCAAATAAAGAATTGAGTGCAACTGGATTTTGCTGCGCTGTTTTTAGATTGGGTTTGACTTATAGTTATGTCTATGCCAAAGGATATAACTCAGCTAGCAAAATGTAATATAAATAAAACATAGAGAGATTTCTTCAGAAATGGGTAGATGGGAATCATTAAATGTCATCCTTTGAGGAAAGATGAGTGCTCTCAACATTAATATTCCCAGAATAATTTATATGCTATAAGCAATTCTCATTTATGTACAGTGGGACCTCAGGGAGTGAACGCTTCTGTTCATGACCAAATTGGATGACAACTAGAATTTTTGCTTCTGTTTTGCTTCTGCTCGTGAATAGATCTTTAGGTGGTGACCAAGCAAACATGAAAATTGCCACAGCAATTTCCCCTTTGGTGCCAATTTTTTTGGTGTTTTTTTTTCTTTTGTTTGCGCATGTGCAGTTGTGCTTCCTGTCACAACCAAATCAGGTTTGCGACCGTAGTTCTGGAATGGATTACAGAAACAACCCGAGGTTCCACTGTATCAGGAAAGTATTTTGAGAAAATAGATCCTTTGTTCAGAAAATTTCTATGGGGTTCTTTGATTCTGAGACTATCATTACAGGAAATGTAATTTAAATATAATGTATAACTAAGGAAAAAATTCCTAACAGTGAGAACAATAAACCAGTGGAACAACTTGACTTCAGAAGTGATGGGCTGCTCCATCAATGGAGACTTTCACAAAGAGGTTGGACATCTATTTGTGTGGAATGATATGCAGTTGCCTGCCTGAACAGGGGATTGTTTAGAAGAACTCCAAGGTCCCATGCAACTTGTTATTCTGACAAACTACAAGCAGTAACTCCGTTCTTCCTTTGACTTCAAAGTCAATGTCCATTATTCAGGAAATAAGCAAACTTTTGGAATTGTAATTCCAAAACAAAACAGTTAATGAGGGAGGATTTGGTTTTCTGAATCTGGCACTACATCACAATGCTTACTTATTAAATACCAGAAGTAAATTTTCTCACAGTGTTTTCTGTTGTGTTTTTTACATTTTTTTAAAAAAACACTTTTTATGCATTTTTCCTTTGAGAATGTATCCGTCACAAATATCTTTGTGTTTTGTTCCTTTTTTTCTTTTTTTGTTACTGATTTAAAAATAAAATAAATATTTATTGTTAAATATTGCTGCTCATCTTGTTACGAGTACACTAAGATTGGCTTACAACAATATGTTATAAGGTTTCCAAATTCAGACAGATCAAAATCTAGACATTACACACTGGACGTTACCAAATTTGAAGGACAGAAAGTTTAACTCATACATTTGGCAACTATAATAGAGTAGCTGAGAAATAACTGGAAAAGATTTTAAAATACCAGGATTACCAACTGAAATAAAAAAGATTATGAAATAAACTGGCAAATGCCTTCCCCATCATTATTCGAGCACTAGGTGATCAAAATGGGATTGTCCAAACAATGGAAAAAATGAATTATTTGATTGACAATATTTAGCATATTAAAAAACAGTGTTTTTAGAATCAGACATATGGAATATTATGGTACCGGGATGAGCTGTGGTGGCACAGCGGTTAGAATGCAGTACTGCAGGCTACTTCTGCTGACTGCTGGCTGCTAGCAGTTTGGCAGTTCGAGCCTCACCAGTTCAAGGTTGACTCAACCTGCCATCTTTCCAAGGTCAGTAAAATCAGCACTCAGATTGTTGAGGGCAATATGGTGACTGTAAACCACTTAGAGAAGGCTGTAAAACACTGTGAAGTGATGCATAAATCTAACTGCTATTGCTAATGCTACTATTTTGATAATTTTCTTACCTTTAGATCAAACTTAAATTGATTTAAATTACAAAAAAAAAAATTATACAATTACAACAGTAAGGGTTCAATTCTCCCTTTTAAGTAAGTACAATAAAACATTTTGGCTATATCCAACTCATTTGCAGTTATCTAACATTTATTTAAGAGAAAGATGGAAACAATTACTGCCTCTTGCATGAATATTTTATGTATGTGTGAAGTCTATAACTGTAAGATAGTTACAGTTTATAACAAGTCTATAATTGTAACTTAGCAAGAAAAATCTAAGCTGTTTATTAAAGAAGTTAGTTGTAGAAATATTTTCTGAACAAGTTTTTGATTTAGCAGACAGGAATGATTTTCTTGTAATATGCAAACAGTTATCTATAGGATATGTAATTCAGGTTTTTTTCATTTGTCCTTCTAGGTTTTGACAAATGAAGGATATTTTTGTAGCAGCGATCTCAACCATTTTTGACTTGTGGGCACATCTGGAATGTTGTATGTATTTTATGGACATTCTGACTAAAAGATTGTCACTGCAGATCACAAAACACCCACATACCATATAACAAAGTCCTTGGTTGCAGTTACACCAATTTAATTTTCTAGCAATGTTCTTTGGGTTTATGTAGAATCCAGAGGCACTGTTGCTTTAATTTAACAAAGCAAAATTTCCTTTACTTAACTGTATACAATCTTTTAAAATTAAAATAATCTAAAAATGAAATAAAATTAGGTAAGGCTTGAAGCTTAATAGGATCAAGAAATACATTGACAAGCCCATTATTGCTCAAAATTCAAATTTCAAAATTTCCCAGTATTCTACAACATTCCCTGTATTTGTGTTCATCCAAATACACAAATACAGTTCACCCAGTTAGTTTACTGACCCTATAGAGGAAATGCATGACACCATAATTAATCAATAGAGAAGCAGGATAAGGTTTAACCTCAACAATCATTGGTTTATTTTGGGTTAAACTATTCTTACTGATAGCTATCATAACACAGTAAAAACAGGGAACTCTCCAGAGTGGTATGTAGCAGGTATACTCAGTGCAAGTTAAATGTGATGCCAATAGGGGTCTCACATTTGTAATCTCCATATAAAAGTTTTTATCAAGAATTTTATCCTTGCTCATCTTTTATAGTTTCTGCATCAATAGACTTATGCAAGTCCTATATAGGTTAAAATTTTAGAATCTCTCATCAAAACATCATTTAAATTTCTTGCTGCTTTATTTAAGAACAAAGGTCTTCTCTCTTCATCACAAGTAGGGTTTTAAAGGTTCTGCTAGCTACCGAATCTTCTCTGAAGTCTGGAATACATTCTTGAGATAGATAATAGTCTCTCTCTGCATGCATATCTCCCAAATGACTTAGAATGTATACTACATAAGGTGATCTTCTCACATTTACTACTTATATCATGCCAAGTGGTGTGGAACAAGTTTGAGACCCCAAGTTTCAGCATGACTTATCTGCAAAGTGAAAGACTCTCCAGTGGGAAGCCTACATCTTATTTGATCACAGAAGGAACTGTGGTGATAGTTGACCTTTAAAAACTTATAGAAGTAATAAAGAAGGTGGCCAAAACACTTTCATATGCAGGAGCATTTTTGAAATAAATTATTGTCCAAAGTTAAGAAGATTCCTTTTCTGGAGCAAGAGGTTTGCATGTCAAACCATTTTCTCAGATCAACAGCTAGCTGATTACCTCAACAGGCTTCTCGAAGATTTATTTATGTCTTTTCTGTCCAGTGAAATTTTTACTGGAGTTAAGTTCAATTTGCTAGGACACAAACACAGAGATGTGGTACTGTGATACAAATAACTGACAACTGGGTTTAATGTTACAAGAGAGGAGTGACATTCTTCTAACTCTAATTATTTGTCAATATAGTTTCTTTTCCCCTCTTTATTAGAAATGTCCTTTATGTTATGGTTGTTAGTGTTGTTGTGCACTGTTGAAAGCAATACTTTTTAAAGATCATTTAAGCCCATGTCACACTGGCCAACAGATGCAAAAAGGACACAGCGGACGAGCAAAATGTTCCATCCGTTGTTATCCGCTCTTAAAAGAGGCAAAAATTTGCATAACCGGAACGGATAACACGGACGCGGGGAAGACGCAGGACGGATGCAAAGCGGATGCGGAACGGAAGCCCAGCGGATGGAAGCGGATGGGAACAGATGGCGCAACTGCAGGGCTTCCGGGGGGCATCAGCGAAGCAGACGCGGAACGGATACAGCGGATGCAGAACGGATGAAGCGGATGCACAGCGGATGCACAGCGGATAAAGCGGATGCATTAATTGGAGCGTTAATTGCACATGTGGGGGGGAAGCATTACGTAAGCCCCCCGGATATAAAGGGAAGCAGCTCGCACATGGCCAGCATTCCGAGGAAAGACCTGCTGCTGGACACTTCGAGTTCCTTGCCTGTCCTGCCTGCATGCCTGCCTGCCAGCCTTGCTGCCAGCCTGCCTTCCAGCCAGCCTTGGTGCCTGCCTGCCTTCCTGCCAGGCTTTCTGCCAGCCTTCCTGCCAGCCTACCTGCCAGGCTTCCTGCCAGCCTTGATGCCTGGCTTCCTGCCAACCTTCCTGTTAGCCTTGGTGCCTGCCAGCCTCCTTGCCAGCCAGCAACCCCACAACCATGGGGAGGAAGCAAAAGCCTCAGCAACCTGCCACCATCCCTGGCAAGAGGGACAGGGCCAATCTCCCGCCCCCTGCCCCTGACTCTGCTTCTGCTGGGGCTTCTGCTGAAGCTGCTCCTGGCGGTAGTGCTTCTGCTGGTGCTGGTGCTTCTGCTGGTGCTTACTCTGTTGAAGCTGCTCCTGGTCCTGCTTGACCTGCTCGTGCTCCGGGACTTGCTCGTCCTGCTCGTGCTCCTGGTCCTGCTCGTGCTCCTGGACTTGCTGGCCCTGCTGATCCTGCTGGTGAGGATGATGGTGATGATGATGATGATGATTCTGCTGGTGCTGCTGTGGAGGAGCAGCCCCTACTATCTGGGAGCCCCTCTGATGAGGGCCCATCTGGTCCAGCCAAAGGGAGGAAGAGGCGTATGCGACAACGGGAGAGGAGGCAATACTATATTGAGGAGGCGCACGAGGATGAGGTGCTGGAGTGGCTGAGAGAGAACGACTATCTGTGGCGGAAGGGACACCGGCTCTACAAGGACACCAAAAGGAAGCAGGCTGCTTGGAGAGAGAGGGCAGAGAGTATGGGTTACACTTCGGAGGTGCTCCTCGGCTGGTGGAAACATATGCACACCTGGTACGGGAAGCTGCACCTGAAGAAATCTGGCCAGGCCACTGTGAAGCTGACAGACAGAGAGACCTACGTCATGGCCAGGTGCAGCTTGCTGGAGGGTGAGGTCCGCCACCGAGGAGCACCAGCAGCCCCTCTCACGACCCTCTCTCTCCGGCAGCCTGCTGAGAGCCAGTCCTCTTCCGGCCGAGTCAGTCCCTGTCTCCAGGCAGATTTCTGTGGAGCGTGCCACGGCGGAGAACCCGCGGACAGGTGTGGTAAGTGTGGTGGAGTGCCTAGGACTCCCTGGTGCGGTGGGAGAAAGGAGACATCGAGTCCACCACAGTCCTAGCCACATCCACCCCCCCCCAGCTTCGCCTCCGCAGAAAGGCAGAGAGCCGGACAGCAGGAGGGGCACTGTCCTGATGGAGATCAGGGACACCATCCGCACCAGCATAGATCTCCTCTCTCAGCTGGTGCACACCGACTCCTCATCCTCCAACTGCAAGCCCTTCCTCACCTATGTCAACCACACCCTCAAGGAAATGGCAGATCTACAGTACCAGCTGGTGAAGGACCGAATCACCGAGCTGCTTCACAACCCTCCAGACCCAGAGGAACCTGCTCCCACCCAGTCCAGGTCTGCTCCTCCACCCCAGGTGATGTCCCTCCCATTCCAAGGCTTCCCACAGGCCCTCACCTACCAGGGCTATGGCTACCAGGAGGTTCAGCAGCACAGGCAGCAGCCCTTCCCAGTCCAGGCACAGAGTCATCGGGCGACCCCGTTGCCACCTGTTTCACTGATGCCACCGGTGCCACCCACGCCAATGATGCCACCGACGACAGCGATGCCACCCACGCCAATGATGCCACCGACAGCAATACCACCCATGCCAGTCCTCACCCAGCTGCAGAGCAGACAGCCCCACTACACTACTCCTTCCTCCACCCCACAGCCAAGCCTGGCCTCAGTACATCTGTCATCAGTACTGGGGCTGGCACCCCATGGCATGGAGGAAGGACCTCTCAGCATCACGGGGCTGAGCCAGCTGTCCGAGAGCTTTCTCAACACACTGTCCCCTGTTGTCCTCTCGAGGCCAGGCACTCCAGCACCACCCACCATGACAGCACCTGGACCCTTCACCCCTGAGACTGGGCACACCTCCGAGTGACCAAGAAGAGTGCCAGAGACCGGGTAGCTGGCTACCTGTGGACTTTATTTAGACACTTGACTTGGGTCATTTTTTTTTTACAGCTTGTTGTTCAATAAAGTTTATCTTTGATTCACACACTTGCTTCATTTGTTTTTTTTAATAAAGTCTTGGTGGAAACTTTTAGAATTGGCTTAAGCCTTTGTATGCTTGTGGGATAGGTTAAGATAGCAAGGTTAAGTATCTGGGGATATATTTGACAGCAAGATGTAGCACATTAAAAGAGAATAATTATATTAAACTTAAACAACAGATAATTACAGATTTGAAGAAATGGGAAAATTTACAATTGTCATTAATAGGGAGAATTTCAACAATTAAGATGAATATTTTACCTAGAATTTTATTTCTCTTTCAAACAATACCAATTAGACTTGGAAAAGACTATTTTGAAGATTTAAATAAAACTATGTTGAAGTTTATATGGCAAGGTAAAAAAGCGAGAATAAAGTTAAAACTTTTGCAAGATGCTAGAAATAGAGGAGGTTTTGGCCTGCCTAATTGGGAATTGTATTATCAAGCTGCAAGTTTGATGTGGGTCAAAGAATGGATAACATTAAGAAAACATAGATTGTTGACATTAGAAGGACATGATTTACTGTTGGGCTGGCATGCTTTTTTATGGTACAAGGGAACTAAAACACAGGGGTATTTCAGAAGACATTATATACGGGAGTCTTTGTGGTTAAATTGGGAGAAGATAAAAAAACAATGTTATTTGAAAATTCCAATTTGGTTATCGACTATTGAAGCATTTTCCTATCCTATGATCTATAAAAAGGAACAAACAGTTAGATATGGGGAACTGTTGGATGAAAAGGGTGGACTTAAAACGATCCAAAATTTAGAGGAACAAGGTATAAGGATGAATTGGTTTTCATATGCGCAAATACACTCAAGATATCTTGAAGATTTTAAAACGGAAGGATTCTATGATAAACAGACTGATTTAGATAAGATATTGATGGGTACTGATGAGAAAGTGATTAAAAAATTATATGGTTATTTATTGGGAATTAAGCTAGAGGAAGAACAAGTTAAAGAAACTATGATTGCATGGGGGAAGAATTTTGGATATGGAATTGATTTAGAGCAATGGCAAAAATTGTGGTCTCAAAATTATAAAATGACAATGTCAATAGCATATAAAGAAAACTTGTATAAGATGTTTTACAGGTGGCACCTTCCCCCGACAAGAATAGCAAGAATGTTCAAGAATAAATCTGAAAAATGTTGGAAATGTCATCAGATACCTGGCTCATACTATCATATGTGGTGGACTTGTGAGAATGCTAGAAAATATTGGACTAAAATTCACATGTGGTTGGAAAAAATGAAAAAGAAACACATAGACTTGAAGCCAGAGATCTTTTTATTGGGAATTTTACCTGATATATATAATAAAGACTTGAAATATTTGATTGTAAATGTATTAACGGCGGCTAGGATTGTATTTGCTAAAAACTGGAAGAATGAGAAAATACCATTGCAGGAAGAAATTATTAAGAAAATATTGGAATGTGCTGAGATGAGTAGATTGACATTTGAAATTAGAGAACAAGAAGATAAACAATTTTATGCAATTTGGAGTTTTTTTTTATCAATGGTTAGATGATAAAATACAATAATAGAGCATTAATATTATATATATGAAGAGTTTTTAGGATTGATTTGTTATGATTATATGATAAATTATAGAATAAACTGTTTGAAGTATTGTTATCTCGCAAAGCATGAATGATTAAAGGTATAGTCAGAAAAAGATTTTTTTATTTTTATTTTTTTTTAATATTAGAATATGGATTGACAATATGAGTGGTTATGCAATATAATTGTAATTGACACTATAAAATGAATGCACAAAACTGATGAACCAACCGATACACCGGAAGTATATATGAGAGTAGATGTTTTTAATGTTTTGTATGTTTGTTTGTTTGTAGAAAATTAATAAAAACTTTAAAAAAAAAAAAAAAGATAGCAGTGGGGTGGGCAGGGATACTTGTGGAATGAGCAGGGATACCTTTGGGATGGCTAATAGCTGTGGGATAGATAAACCTCCAGTGCAAGCATCGTGGAACTGTATGGTCTACCCTCCCAGGTGCCACACCTATGGCCCTTTTTTATCAATAACAATGTAAGCATTGATCCACACATTTGAACACAAACACAACTCTTTATTAAACGCCCTGTTCATTGTGGGCCCACCCAACATACATGGCCCAATCTCATCCGTGTGATGAGACAGGCTGAAGGAAGCATCCATTAAACATCTACCATCCTGTCTTGCCACTCCACTGCTCCAGCTGGGGAGTTGCACCAGTGTTTCAGGAGGTTGCGCTGCTTCTTCCCTCCCCGTGAGGCTCTGTTGTGGCCTTGCACATCCTGAGTGTCGATCAGGTTTCGCCCTTGCCTCCATTCCCCAGGCTCCATGTCCCCATTGCCTTGTTGACGGTCCACGAGCCTGTTCTGCAAGACTGGGTAGCGGGTGTGCATGAGATTGTGCAGGATGCAGCAAGCTTCCACAATCCTCCTCACGGTCTCTGGGCGATGCTGCATGGTGGTGAGAAGTACCTGGAACCTGTTGGCCAGGATGCCAAAGGTGTTCTCCACCACCCGCCTTGCCCTGGACAGCCTGTAGTTGAAGATCCTCTCTTCACGGGTCAGGAGTCTGGAAGTGTAGGGCTTCATGAGGTAGGTTCTGAGGGAGAAGGCGTCATCCCCCATGATGAAGTAGGGCACATCTTGTGTGTCGTTGGGCGGGGGGTCTGGATCTGGGAAGACCACGATGAGGTTGCCTTCCAGCCCCTCCTTGAGGTGACTGGTGTTGTATACTTGGGCATCTGAAGGTGAGCCGTAGCCTGAAGCATCGATGTACATGAACTTGTAGTCAGCATCGACCATGGCGAAGAGAACGATGCTGAAGAAGCCCTTGTAGTTGTGATAAGTGGACCCCGACTTGGCTGGCGCTTTGCAGGCCACGTGCTTGCCATCTATGGCTCCAACGGTGTGTGGGAAGTTCCACTTCTGATACCACTGCTCTGCAACTTTCTTCCATCCTTCTTCAGTGGAGGGGCACTGGAGGAGCTCCTCCTTGTATTCTTCGATGATGGCCTGCACCACTTCTCTGACCACAATGCTGATGGTGTTGTGTGGCACCCTCCAGCCGTACTGCATGCTTTTGTAGGTGGTCCCTGAGGCCAGGTGGTGCAGAGTGAGTGCCACCTTGAGCCCAGGTTCCAGGCTGGGCCGGAAGTTGGTGTTTGCCTTGGTCAACCTGGGTGTCAGGCGCTGCACAACTTCGTCAAACATGGCTGGAGGCATCCTCATGAAGTTCTGAAACGCCCGAGTGTCTTCGTTCCTGAGCTCCACCATCAGCTTGTTGTACAGTCCGTACTCTGTTCTTCTCCCAATCCATTTTCGGACCCAGACGCTTCTTGGCCGCCTCTTTTTCTTCCCATAGTAGAGTTCACAGAGCCTGTAGATGGGTTCGTACTGTTGCAGAAGGATGGTGGCTGCCAAAAGGACTGTGGTACGATCCACGATGGACATGACTGGATGCTGTGGAAGAGGAAGAGTCAGATGAAGGCTGCAGAGGTCTGCACAGGTGGGCTGCTGGTCTGAAAGTGAGATGCAGATGAGTTGCTCCCCCTTTTTATAGGCAGTATAGGTGTCCCTTTGCATCCTCTAGGCATCCTCTAGACATCCTTAATATCCAGGATAGGTCCCCTCTGCAAACGTTTTTCCCGCTTTAAACGCTTTGTTTCCATGCTGCATCCGTTCTGCATCCGTTCTGCATCTGTTCCGCGTCCGTTCCGCTTCCTCCCTGCGTCCGGGCGGATGCAAGTTGCGCGGATGCGCAGCGGACGCCAAGCGGATATAGCGGATGCATAGCGGATGCAGAACGGATGAACTGGATACATTTTCCGCGCAAAAGTTTTGGGTAGCCCAAAACTTTCAGAGCGGATGAAACGTCAATAAACGGATGCTGGACGGATAAAGAAGAAGCAAAACAGTGGTAGTGAGTACATCGCGTTTTCGAACAGATGGCAAGGTTTTTTGTCCGTTTTACATCCTCTTTGCATCCGTTGGTTCAGTGTGACATGGGCTTTACATTCTATTTTTATTAGAAATCTTTTAAAGACAACTATTCTATGAGCTGTTAGCTAACATTGCTTAAGTGGGGTTCTCAACTGATGCTAAGCTTTATTTATTGCGCCATAGGCTCCAAATGAATATTTTCAGTGCTAACTTTGCTAGTGCTTTCCTCAGAGTTTGACTGGACATTAATAAGGAAGGTGTATATATTCCTGGTTATTTTTTAAATTTATGAATATATCAGAAAGGGGAAGAAACAGCATTTTGAAATCTTGTCAATTTCAGACTGTCAAATGGGTTTCCAATTGCCTGTTAAGCAATAAAAATACACTGCTCAAAAAAATAAAGGGAACACTTAAACAACACAATGTAACTCCAAGTCAATCACACTTCTGTGAAATCAAAGTGTCCACTTAGGTAGCAACACTAATTGACAATCAATTTCACATGCTGTTGTGCAAATGGAATAGACATCAGGTGGAAAGCATAGGCAGTTAGCAAGACATCCCCAATAAAGGAATGGTTCTGCAGGTGGTGACCACAGACCACTTTTCAATTCCTATGCTTTCTGGCTGATAGTTTGGTAACTTTTGAATGCTGGCGGTGCTTTCACTCTAGTGGTAGCATGAGACAGAGTCTACAACCCACACAAGTGGCTCAGGTAGTGCAGCTTATCCAGGATGGCACATCAATGCAAGCTGTGGCAGGAAGGTTTGCTGTGTCTGTCAGTGTAGTATCCAGAGCATGGAGACACTACCAGGAGACAGGCCAGTACATCAGGAGATGTTGAGAAGGTCGTAGGAGGGCAATAACCCAGCATCAGGACTGCTACCTCCACCTTTGTGCAAGGAGGGACAGGAGGAGCACTGCCAGAGTCCTGCAAAATGTCCATGTGGCTCCTCAAACGGTCAGAAACAGACTCCATGAGGGTGATATGAGGGCCTAACGTCCACAAATGGGGGTTGTGCTTATAGCCCAACACTGTGCAGGATGTTTGGCATTTACCAGAGAACACCAAGATTGGCAAATTTGTCACTGGCACCCTGTGCTCTTCACAGATGAAAGCAGGTTCACACTGAGCATGTGACAGACGTGACAGGGTCTGGAGACGCCGTGGAGAATGTTCTGCTGCCTGCAATATCCTCCAGCATGACTGGTTTGGCAGTGGGTCACTAATGGTATGGGGTGGCATTTCTTTAGGGAACCACACAGCCCTCCATTTGCTCGCCAGAGGTAGCTTGACTGCCATTAGGTACCGAGATGAGATTCTCTGACCCCTTGTGAGACCATATGCTGGTGCGGTTGGCCCTGGGTTCCTCCTAATGCACGACAATGCTGGACCTCATGTGGCTGGAGTGTGTCAGCAATTCCTGCAAAACGAAGGCATTGATGCTTTGGACTGGCCTGCCCGTTTCCCAGATCTGAATCCAATTGAGCACATCTGAGACATCATGTCTCACTCCACCCACCAACGCCACGTTGCACCACAGACTGTCCAGGAGTTGGGGGATGCTTTAGTCCAGGTGTGGGAGGAGATCCCTCAGGAGACCATCCGCCACCTCATCAGGAACATGTCCAGGCGTTGTAGGGAGGTCATACAGGCACATGGAGGCCACGCAACTACTGAGCCTCATTTTGACTTGTTTTAAGGACATTACAACAAAGTTGGATCAGCCTGGAGTGTTTTTTTTCCACTTTATGGCAGAGCATTACATTTATTTTGGGAGGGGAGAGTTAGTTATGTTAGCTTTTGATTACTGTTTCTTGATGCTTGTTTTGGCGTGTATTCTACTGCGGTCCTTGCTTTCAACTGCAAATAAATATATCCCTTGGGGTCTAGCAGATTGTTAGTCCTGATGTTACAGGTATATTCCTGCCCCTTATGCTATTTCTTAAAGGAAACAAGCTGGCAAGGTAGAAAGCAGGCAAAAGAGAACTGCTATGGCAACATAGTTGAAGTGCTCCCAGTACCATCAAGGAAAAACCCAAGTTCCTATTGCATCAGAAAGGCAGAAATTAAAACCCTGGAGCAGGGACATATCAGTCTTGATTTTTATGTACTGCTTTGGACAAACCTTCTATATGCACATGACTTCATTTTTATTTTTGCGGAATTGTTGTTGGTAATAACAATGCTAATCTAGCTATAAGTTGTACCTGAGGGTCTTCTCCCAAGTAAGCATCTTTTTGAACAATCGTATTCTCTGTGAATACTATGTGCCAGGCAAAATCCCCAGATATCTTCTCTTGCCTCCTTAATATGGGAAGTATGGCATCCACTTTTTATCATTGCTGCCACTGCTTCAGAATGTGATTTGCCCTTCAACTGATTTTTCTCACAAATGACTAAATGTCCATAAATAAATAAATATGTTCAGCCTGGATTGTAAGGAATAATTAATGTTTTTTATTTACAGAAGAGAACTAATTTTTAACTAGCTTCACACTATCACTTGATTTTAGAGTTCCAATCCATTATTAGCTCAGCAGAAATTCAATCTGCTGCTCAAATTAAAGCAATAACAAAATAAAACTTCTCTCAGCAATGGATTTTTTTGAAAATTGTTAAAATTCCTGACAGGCTTTCAGTTTACCTGAAACAATGCTACCACCTAGTGACAAAGAAGTTAAATTCCAATTTATATTTTTGTATTATGTTGCTGGCCTTCCTAATTTTACAAGAAGTGCAGGATATCATGTTGACCCATTAGAAAAAAAAATAAAAATATCAATAGTATAATATTATGCTCGATTACAAGGAGGCAGGTGAGGGAACAATCATGTTAGTTTATTAAAAATTCTTAATAAGAATATGGCCGTTAAAGGGACTAGGAACAAAAGGATAATGATTCTACAAATTGAAAAAATCCTGCAATTCTGCAGATTGTAAACATCTAAACATTTCCTTGTTCCTGGTAAAAAATATTATTTTCTCACCTGAAAGAGACAACTAAAATGGAACATTAAAAAAAACTCATCAAGCTGAACTCAGACATCTGAGTAAATAGCTCTGCTCTCAAGTATTTCATGTTGGATTATTAAAAGAACTGACAATATATACACACTAGGGACAAGGTTGTACTTAGCTTCTTATTTTCATGTTAGGACCACAGTAGTTTTGCACCTCTTCAATGTATGGATAGATCTTGAAAATAAAAAAATGTGCAGTATATTTAAAAGCCTCTTTTCAAAATAATTTTCAGACCAAGAGAAATTATGATGGTTGAATTGGTGTAGGATTTTTCATTTCCATAAGCATAACATGCAGGAATGTTGAGATATCTATGGCCATTGTTTATGATGACTGGGATACATAATTTATAATCCATGATATATAGTCTGCAACTCTATTTCCTATAATTCAGAGTGATATTATGATGTTCCCCTCTAAAGGACTCTGAATATCAAATGGGAAAAGTCTAACCTTTTTAAGTGCAAGGTTAAAATCAAATTTATCAGAAAGAAGCGAGACAGTACAGTGCTTGAAGATTATTAAGGGCTGCATGGGGAACAACTGGCTGAAACTGAACCAATAGGATGGAATGGCTTTGGGTTTGGAGTTCTTTGATCTATGGAGAATTGCCACCTTTCATCTGGATGGAGTGGCACTGACTCAGGCAGACTGGATATATAATCTGGGAGTTGTCCTGGACTTACAACTCCCGTTCAAGGAAAGGTGGCAGTCATGGCTAAGAAGACTTTTGAGCAACTGCAAGTTGTGTGCCAGCTATGCTGTTTCCTGGACCAACAATCCCTATTCATAGAGGCATCCACACCCTAGTTACCTTGTCTAGGGCTGCCCTTAAAATATCTGTAAGCTTCGATTGGTTCAAAATGCAGCAGCTTGCATGCTTTTATATAGGTCTAGATGTGCACATAACACATGTCTTATATGCATGCTTTTATATAGGCCTAGGTGTGCTCTCCTGAGGAAGCTGCATTGGTGAGTTGCTTCCGGGTCCAATTCCAGTGCCAGTTGTCACCTTCAAAGCCCTACATGGCTTGGAACTAGGTTATTTGAAAGAGCATCTTTTCCCATCTACTTTACCCAACAGGGTGGGGAAGCAGGGAATGCTATTGGTCCACTCTCCTAAGGAAAACCATTTAGCAGGACCAAAAACGGCCTTTTCTATGGTGGCTCCCTCTCTGTGGAATATAATCCACATGTAGGTAAGATTGGCCCCCACTCTGACAATTTTTCACAAGGCCCTGAAGACCTGGTTTTGCCAACAAACCTGGGGATCCCAGAACAGGATATAGCCCATCAAATGCTTGTTTGTTGTTGCCAGGGCAGGGCGGTGGTGTGGTTTTTATATTTTGTTTTGATTGTTGTAAGCGACACAGACTCATTGAGAGTGAGTTGGGTAGCCATATACATTTGTTTAAATAAATAAATTGTAGCATAAACGTGTTTAGTGGAGGTGGGAAAAATATTATGGATTGGCTATGTGAATTTAGATCTAGTAGACCACTACATATACCTTGGCCAATGGATCCCCAATGGAAGGTGATATAAAAAAGGAAATTGAATGGTGTGTTAAATGTGATTGGTAGGCATTTGGAAAGTTAAACATAATTTTCAAGAACCACCTCCTATGCCTAAAGAGAAAAGTTTTTCATTAGTGTGTGCTACCTGTTCTAACCTATACTAGCAAAACATGGGCACTAATCTCACAATCAATATAAAAGCTACAAGTGGCTCAAACAGATACAAAGGTACAAAGTTGACATTATAGGACAAGATAGAAAGACCTGTATATGGATTACAGAACAAACAAAAATATACAATGCCATCAAGAGTAAAAGAATTAAAATGGAAATGGGCTGGTCACAAACCACGAACAACTGATGGTAAGTGGATAAAGGCAGTCATAGAATGGATTCTACTTGATAAAAAACATCCAAAAACAGACCTAAAACAAGATGGAGTGATAATATCAGCAAGCATTGTGGGCTCAACGGGCAAAGGAAAGCTTAAGACGGTATTAGTTGGAAAAGGCCTTCATCCTACAATGGATAGACCAGAAGTGTCAAACTCATGTTGTCAAAAGTGGTGTCAAGTGACGTATTGGGACTTTTACCCCCTTTGCTAAACCAGACAGGGGAGGGGCCAGCAGCGGATTATCTGGCCTGCGAGCCAAGAGTTTGACACCCCTGGGATAGACATTCTCTACAATGATGATGATTATGTCAATTTAACTAGTATTAGACTCCCAATGTATTTTATTGCATTCGTTTCTGTTTCTTGTAGTTACATGTTCTCTTTCCAAACTTTGTTTTTATTCCATTTATCAAAGACATGTATCTCAATTTTTTTCCATTTAACATTAACAGTATTTGAAAAGTTCTTTTAAATAAAGTGTAGGCAGTATTTTTGTAATGGCCTCATCAAGATTTTTTTTTTTGTCTTTTAACATCACTGTTAACATATGCCAAGAACTGGACAACCCTGAACAAATATTAGCTTTTACATTTGAATGTCTTGGAATTTAGCTTTCATAGTCTGAAAACACTTAAAATTTAATGAACTGTGTGCTTTCCCTGGTTACAAGGAACAAATCACTGATATTTCTTTGAATGCTGACATGCAGATGACAACCTTTCTAGAGTTCAATCCAAAGGAAAAAATGTCAGTCACGTTCAAAAGTATTAGGGAAATAACTATTAGGGCTGAGAAAATGTTGCCATTTCCAGAGAGCGCCTATTTTGTAGCTACTACGATAGGATATTTCTTTCTTTGAAAGAAATAACGACCTTTATCTCATTTGGATTGGGACAGAGGCGAAATTAACAAAGGAACAGCAATGGAACGGACTCTCTCGCATCTTGTCACCCTTTGCTCTGTCAATGAAAATACAAAAAAATAAATACGTTTGAAAATATAAACTACATCTAAAGTTGTCCCAAAATACCCGTTTCTAGATCATAGCAGCCTCTATGTGCGCCGCCAAGCTGGGAAGAAAACAATGCCTTTTAATGAAAAGGCGCTGAAATCTGTTTTAAACGAGTAAGTAAAATACTGCCCCCCTCCCTTCCCTTTTAAAAACACCTTATCCGATTTAATATGACTTGGCGAGGGCAGAGAGCCCTAAGAATAACTCATTTCTAGGTTCCAACCACATCCCCCACCTTAAGTAGAACCGGCGTTTTCGGGCGTTTAACGTTTAAACTTCAGTACGTGCCTCCATCACGTGGGAAACATTCTAAGCGGAACCGGAAGAGAGGGCTTCCATGGAGTCCCTGGTTTGTTGTGGCTACATTTAGAACTCTAATTTGGGGGCGGATCAGGGAGACGGAAGTATTGGCCATTTCCTTCCGTGTCCCGGAAGCCGAGGCGTTGTGGTTGCCGGCCCCGGCGAGAGTAAAGGAACAGGCGCTGGGAGCCATGTCGTGAGGTTCGCTGAGCTGCGGTTAACGCCGCTCGGAAAAGGTCCTGCCGAGCAGGGTGGCGGTGGCTCGGCTTCCTATATGGGCCATACTATTTCGAGGAAAAGCACTCATCCGAAAGCGGAGAAAAATCACCTGCGCGCCCCCCTTAGGGGGAAGGTCCCTCCGCCGCCACGGACCCGGACCTGCTTCCTTCGGGGGCCCTGCATGCTGTGCTTCTTGGTCCACAGTGCCAGGCCACCCTCCGCGAAGGAGCAGCCGTCGCCTTCCTTCCCCTACACGGCTGCGAAGCCCTCCGGCGACCGGCACGTTCGCCGCCTTTTGCGCTGGCCTCCCGTGTCGGTCTGGAAAGAGCGGGGTCGCCGCCGTTTGCTCTTCTCCAGCCTGCTCTTTGCGACGCCTCTTCCTCTTCCTCCTCCTCCTCCTCCGCCGCCGCCGCCACCGCCGCCGGCGTGCCGGGGCTTCTTCGGGTCTGCGCTGGAGAGCAGCGAGGCTCCCGTGGAGATGGTGTGCAAGCGCAAAGGGATCGGGCTGCGCGCCTATCCGCCGCGGAAACAGCCCCGTTGCGCCATCCTCCGGGGAAATGCGGCGGGTCCCGGATCCCCTCCGCCGCCCTCGACCGACCCCGCCGAATGCCAGCAAGTGCTCTTGCCCGAGCAGCACCTCTGCCCTCTGCCCCGCGCCGTAGACTGTGCCAGGGAAGCTTCGCCGAAAGACTCCGTCGCCGAGGATGGGAAGGAGATAATCCCAAGTAGCTCTCCCTCGCACCTGCCGGAGCTCGATGGGAGAGAGAAGCCCGAGCCGGGCGAACCTTACTGTGAAGAACCCCCCGAAAACCCGGAGGACTGTTGCCAAGAATCGCAGCCACCGCTCCCGGATATTAACCAGCTGCCTCCCTCCATCCTTCTCAAGGTGGGTTTGCTGGGCATGGACTGTCAAGGGTGGTGCTGTCAGATAGCTATGATACGCAGACTTCCAAGGTATGCTGTGGTTATCTAGTTTTTTTTTTTTTTCTTCTTTTTCAAAAAGGTGTCATTTAAGTTTTCTTCCTCCTGATCTTCAAGAACTGCTGTTCACTGATTTCTTAGATACCTGCGTGTTGCATTCTGCTTTGGCTACGTCCGCACCTCTCCCTGTTTCTCATTCCGGGTTCAGCTGTGTGCTAAAAACAATCAGTGGCAGCAGTGCCTGGAATCCCATTGCAGGGTGTCAAATCTGTTATTAGATTGCTTTTGCTGTGCTACTTTGCCACAGAGATGGGGATGAAGACTTTGTGTTGAGGTCTGTGCTGTTTTGTAATCCATTTAAAGCACTGAGCTTACAGGTTTATTGAAAGCGATGCTGACAAGGAGTTTTAATTGAAATTGAATCCCTGACTTGAGAGGATGATGAATGTTTTCAGGAGATAATTTTTATCTTTTCATGAGGTAATAATACTCTGTAATTCAGAACTGTTCAGCTTGATGTGGAAAATTCTTCTCTGTTTATAAACAAATCTTTCAATAAATAAAGTTATTTCATTTGAACAAGTGATCATTAAAGTGAATTATTTGGTGTAGCTTTGATAATTGCAGCTTTCATTTCTGTTATACCGGAATGGCAGGAAGAAGTAAGTCTGAAATTGGAAGCTGCTCATCTGCTTCTTATATTGCAGGGTTTTATTTTGCTTTTTTAAAAGTTTAACTGGATAGCTTGGGACTTTTAATACCAAATGATTCACAGATATCATTTCCCAAAACAAGCCGATTTTTTGACATTTATAATATATATTTGAAAGTTTTAGATTATTTTATTTTGGCTGTCTGGTACCTTGAGAATAGTCTGAGAAGAATCAAGCAGAATAAAATATTATGTAAAATGCATAGGTGGCATTCAGGAAACTGTTACCAAGATGACATACATCTCTCTCTACATGGAAACCAGGGAATATTTTAAAGATCCAATCTAAAGACCCTTAAGCGTCTACCTGCTGGTAAAATATAAAAATGTTGATATTTTACAAAACTGCTTTATTTGTTCCTTTGTCCCACATTGTTGCAGTTACTTCAGTTCTTCTTGAAATCGGTGAACAAAAAGCCCTTAAGTGAACCTCCAAAGAATTCTGCCTTAACTTGTAATTGCTGTTTATAATGATAGAATTTATAAGTTTACTTAATAGAACAGAGATACTGCCTTCCAATTTTTTTAAATAGCAACTTGTTATTAACAGTCATTAAACAAATGCCTCTAATAAAGTTATATATTCAAATTAGTTCAAGTTAAATGCTTATTTACTGTGGGTAACTTGCACTGAAATAATTAAAACAATATTCCAAGAAGTAGGCTACCAAAGTAATAGTTGCACATTCTAAACATTCCTTCATTGATAGTTTATTTTTACTTTTTTATTTGGATACCACTACATTATCCTTTAACGATGACAGAAAATAAAGACATCAGCTTTACTTTGAATTGACAACTACAGGTAGTCCTTGACTTACAACAGTTCATTTAGGACTGACTTTCAACAGTTGCCAAAAAAGCGAACACAGTTCTAGGCTGCATTAAGAGAGGGACAGAATCAAGATCACATGAAGTGTTAATCCCACTTTATAATACCTTGGTAACACCACACTTGGATACTGCATCCATTTCTGGTCGCCACAATGTAAAAAAGATGTTGAGACTCTAGACAAAGAGCAACAAAGATTATTAGGGGCCTGGAGGCTAAAACATATGAATGGTTGCTGGAATTGGGTTAGTAGTGTTCCAATATCTCAGGGATTGCCACAAAGAAGAGGTAGTGAAGCTCTTTTCCAAAGCACCTGAAGGCAGGACAAGAAGCAAGGGATGGAAACTAATCAAGGAGAGAAGCAACCGAGAACTAAGGAAAAATTTCCTGACAGAACAACTTGCCTCCAGAAAGTGTGAATGCTCCAACACTGGAAGTTATTTACGGGAGATTGGATGACTATTTGTCTGAAAACCTCCAAGGTTAGTTCCAACTGTTATTCTATTCTGTTCCATTTAGTGACAATTCAAAGTTACAAGGGCATTGAAAAAAGTGACATGACTATTTTTCACATGACCATTGTAGCATCCCTGAAGTCATTTGATCAGAATTTGGACAGTTGGCAATGATTTATATTTAAGTCAGTTTCAGTGTCCTAGGGTCATGTCACCTTTTGCAAGCTTCTGACAAGCAAAGTCAGATTCACCTAACACCTGTGTCACTAAACAATTGCAAGGATTCACTTAACAACTGGGGCAAGAAAGGTCGTGAAATGGACCAAAATTCTCTAAACAAATGTCTCAACAAAAATTTTGGGCTCAATTGTACCCGTAAGTCAAGGACTACTTATATTTAAGTCCAGTGTGTTGTATCAGTACTAGGTATTTGAAACCATTTTTTACTCATCTGAAGCTCAAATGATGCATTATCTAAGGGTTTGTAAATGCAGACATTTTCCAGTTAATTTTTGACCTTTTTTCCATCAAGGCTGTGTATCTTGGCTCTTAATGGAAATGGTGTGGAATCTGTATTTACAAAAAGAGGGGAGAAAGCAAATCAAATGCTTGTGAATTTGTTCCAGCACTCTAATAGACAAATCCTACTATAACTTAACATAATTTTTGACTGTTGTACCACTCCATCTCAGATTTTCATGCACTGCAAAGAAATTTTCTCATTCCATTGAATAATGTAATTGTTACAGATGCATTTTTTTATCTATAATCCTCACCCCACCCCCTTTTTAAATTAAATTTAGCCTAATGGGTTAAAGACAGAAGTTTACAGCTATTATAAAAAATTTCTGGTCTAATTAAACATATTGAATGTGCACAAGTTTTAATTTTTAATGTTTTTGCATAGCTAACATAGCAACCATTGGAGCATATTAATGAATAGCTATGAACGACATACAGCTAGGATTACATTTTTTTTAAAAAAAGATGATGCTTACATTGGAGTACTGTTAAAATACTACCATTGGCATGTTATTAAAAGGAACTTTGAAGGCATATGACTTTTTTTTTTTATTTTCATAGATATTTTCCAGTTTATCTTTGAATGAGCGATGTCTTTCAGCATCATTGGTTTGTAAATACTGGCGTGACCTCTGTTTAGATTTCCAATTTTGGAAACAATTGGACCTCAGTAGTCGTCAGCAGGTATGGAGTAGACAAGATTAAAGTATGAATGTTTTTTTCTTCAGATAAAAAGTGATGGTTGAAAGATGAACAAATGGAATATATGCTATGTCAGATCGTTACTTAGGAAGTAAATAATTTTGAGTATCAAATGCAATTTATAGTTATGTTCATATGTAAAACTAAGCACAGGTTAATGTGCTATAGAATGTACTTTGAGAAGACTGTGAGCCACCAACAGCAAATTTTACAGATGTTCCTTTTCAGGCAACATGCCACCCATTAGGATTGTATATAAGTTCAAATAGATGTTTAGCTGAATGAAAATGTGTGTGAAGCCATATGGTCCTGTCACATCTAAAAGTGAACAGATATGACTCTTGTTTTCCTTTACTGATTTTGTAATGTTTTCTTAGTGGTTTATAGCACTTGGAAAATCTAAAATATGTTTTTGCCCATGTATAACAGTTGCATTCTTCTCGCCTTTTCACATTTTCCTGGAGAAAGTTGGGAGTCTCCTACAAGCCACCTTCTGAAACACAAAAATTTTGAGGTGCATGTTGCTGGAACAATTGAGAGGAGATTTTCTTCATTATTAGCAATATTCATTAGTGCCATAATTTTTTTTAGTGGTTTTCAAAGGTGCTAATTTTTTACAATTACTATAGTAAGAAACACACAGAAGCTTCAAAGAGACATGAAGTGTTTTGCTGTTGAGACAAAATATTAGAGTCCTTGGTACACTCTGAGTTTGGTTGTTTGCTTGTAGATGTTCCATTACCTGATTAGATATCCTCAATGATAATTTATTGGGTAATGAAGCATCTGCAAGTACAATCAAGCTCAGAGAACACTGACTACAGAATTCATCCCTGAGCTACATATATTCTCTTCCATTGGATACAGAATATATTGCCCCTTTTCTGAAAAGGGAGCCATGTCAAATCTTTGCACCTAGGTCTTTGGTGTGGTTTCATGTTGCTTTGTGTGTGTATTTCTTTTGTTTGATAGCAGTACGGAAGTGCAGTGGCTCAATTGGAGATAAGGAATTGTCCATGATTGCACCAATACCTGCTTTTATATAAACCGTTGTTTATAATTGAGCATCCAGTCCAATAATTTATTACATAATTTATATATTTTGGTGTTCCAAATTGCTCCAGGTGGTGATTGAAGACATTGGAAAAACAAATGGAGCAATGGAGTCATTGCTGCATGAAGAGTTCTGGTATTTGTAAAACCAGTATCTCTGTTCAAACCAAAACATGACGAGCCATGGCATGGTTTTATATTGTGGTTGAGATTTTCTATACACATATTCTGCTGGATCACATAGATAAGCTAGCTGAATGATAATGATGTAAATAAAACATTTTTTGTAACCCAGATACCTAAGATCTTTCTTTGTGATTTTTCTCTAATGTGTATTAGGACAACATGAACTTTTTCTGTTGTTCCAGATAAAAGATTAGATCCTGGTTGCTTGAAAGTTGGAATAGTGCAAGAGATTGTTCTAGTGCAAAACTAATATTTCTTAATGCAAGTACTAGGTTTGGAGGTCTACAGAAGTGTTCAGTCTTTGAAATCTGTGTTGAGAACTGAGAATTTTGTGAATGTTAGACATAGATTATAGGTAGTTGGAAATGTTTCTAGGTAGAATGTTACAAAATAGCCATTTTAATTCTTCATGTCACAAAAAGTAGGAATAGAAAACTAATAATATAGGATCTTGCTCTAAAAGAATTAAATACAGATTATTTAAAAACTGCCTTTTCCTACATGATAAGAGGAATTTACAGTGAAGTAGCAACTATGTACACTGAGCAATCAGTTCTAAAGACATAATGTATATTTATTGACATCATGTGGTTTTGTTCATATAATTTTTGATAAAGTGTGATGTTATATATTGGCTATTATTTGACAGGTCACTGATGAATTACTGGAAAGAATTGCATCGCGAAGCCAGAATATAACTGAAATCAACATTTCTGATTGTCGTAATGTGACAGATACTGGTGTATGTATGCTAGCATCTAAGTGTCATGGACTTCTAAAATATACTGCATATAGGTGTAAACAGCTGTCTGATACATCTTTGTCTGCTGTTGCCTCACAATGTCCTCAGCTTCAGAAAGTTCATGTTGGCAACCAAGATCGTCTTACTGATGAAGGTCTTAAGCAGGTAAGTTTCTTCATAATAATTAAATTCTGTTGTATATGCCTTTAAATAATTCTAAATATATTGTATTTAGAATTCAGCCATTGATTGTTTTATATGGGATCACCTAAGTTCTATTAAACTTTGTATATAATTAATGTCATGAGTTCAAAATATGCAAAATAGAACAGGTATTAGTAATTAGCATGCTATTTTTTAATATGGCATTTTAGAATTGTGATTTCTTGTAGGTTCTCACAGAATTCTGAACATTGGATAAATATAATTTTTCTGTCCCCTATATCATGAATGATTACATGATTTTTAATATCCATATTATTTTTAAAATCTTAAATATTTTTAATATTACATAGTATGATTTATATCATGGATGCCCTATCCTTTCTGGTCTTAGAATTTTGTACTTGTTTCAGAAGGCATTCTGAAAGTAAATTTACTAGATAAGGCACAGTGTGAGATACTGCTGTCTGTGGACAATTATTTAAGTTTGTAAATACACTGTAAAATTCTATAACTAATGTTATTTTTTTAATGTGAAAGCCTGTCATTCTTCCTGGTTACACTATACATTGGAATAGATAAACAATGCTATTAGCAGTAGTCTTCAGAACTGTGTTCATCTCATTTAAAAAGTTTATAGAAAACTTATTCAATTGCTATATTCAAATGTATTTCCAATTAGAACATAAATGACCAAAATCTAGACAAATGGTCTTGAACTATTGGTCAGATGTTATCAAGATAAATTTAACTTGGGGATATATTTACATAATATTTCAATTTTAATTTAACTTTTATAACTTTCTGCTGCTTTAAAGCAAATATATAAGCAAATTAGAGGGTTTTTTGGGCAGAATCATTCTTCAAGATTTTATTTACATAAATTATAATTAACTATTGAGAAAGTTAGAAGTTATCTTAATTTAAATTAATTAAAATAAATGCCTAGAACCTGGTAGAGATTCTGCATAATGGTGTAGAAGGATAAAATCCTAGGGTTTGGAAATTATATTTACATTAATGCAGCCTAAAAATTGCATTTATCCTTTTTGCTGCCATATCACAACTTAATTCCTCCAATTACTAATTAGTTATAATTCCAAGATTCACAAACATGCCAGATATTTTCCATGATCTATCTGTGCCTTTAATATGAGCAATAGCACTAACAACAGCACTTTGACTTATATACTGCCTAATAGTACTTTACAGCAACATCTGAGTGATTTTGGGATATTGCCCCCAACCTGACTTCTCATTTTACCAACCTTGGAAGGATGGAAGTCTGAATCAACTTTGAGCCTGTCAGGATTGAACTCTAGGCTGTGGGCAGAATTAGCCTGCAATACTGCATTCTAATCACTGTGCCACCATTTTTATTCATAAGAGCATATTTTTACATTTGTATCGATTAAATTCAAATCAATATAAGAGCTTATGGTATAAAGAGCCATGGAAAGATACATGCTTGGCATCACAAGACAAGATAGAAGGACCTGCACATGGATTAGAGAACAAACAAAAGTGTACGATATCATCAAGAGAATAAAAGAATTGAAATGGAAATGGGCTGGAGAGCAAGAAGAACTGATGGCACATAGACTAAGGCATTTATAGAATGGATTCCACTTGGTAAAAAGCATTCACAAAAGAAACCTAAAACAAGATGGATTGATGACATCAGCAAATATTGCAGGCCCAATTGGCAAAAGAAAGCTCAAGACCGTATTTGTTGGAAACATGCAGAAGAAGTCTTTACTCTGCAGTGGATAGACAATGGCTAGAATGATGAGGATAATGATGAAGATCTATTGAATAGTGGTTTCATCCCATTTTTAAAAACTTATGGTTATATTGTGGGGTAAATGGGAGGAAGTCATGTTGGATATGTTTAATGCCTTGAGTTATTTGTAAAAATAATAAGGACAGGATACAAATAATTAAATGAGATAAGATTAGCTGATAACACTTGGTCTTGTCAATTCCATACTGATTTCTGACCTTTATAAATCAATCTGCAGTAGAATATTTCAGGTATTATTTAACTCACATTGGTTGATCTGTAATTCTGCCCAAACATGCTTTTGAAGATAATGACAACATTTGTCCAGTTTTAGTCATATGGCACTTTAATACTTCACTGGTATCCATGGTTTCTGAAAAATAACATATTTGAACAGACTATCAGTGTTTTCCTTCCTAACATGCAAGTGGCTATGAATTTGGAAATTTAATCTAATTCAATAAAATGAGTATTCTCTAACCATGTTTCTTTAAGCTGCTATTTCATCTTGCTCTTTACAACTTCCCTGAAGACAGTGACAAGATACAAATTGAATAGCTTTAGTTTTGTTTTGTAATTTGCTACCATTTTACCAATGTAAAATGGGAATTATTTTGAGTGAACTGAATAAAATGACTCTTAATATAAAAACAAAATTTACATTTCAAATTTCCCTTTTCCTAACAGCACCCAAAGTAATGCATCATATTATAACAGAAATATATTTTAAAAAGTTGTCTGTGTACATGTACAGCTTTTTCTGAATAAAAAATGCATTTGAGCTCTGCACTGTTCGTTCAATTTAGGTTTGCAGAAAGCTACATATCATATTTCTTTTTTTTTAATAAAGTTTTATTGAGTTTTAACAAAAAAAATAAAACATCTTATTTGAGTACAGCATGGTTCTGGGTTATCACATTTCCACACAGACACAATTTAATATGCATATTCATCTTATGTATTCAACTTCATAGCTTATTACTCTTTTTCCAACTTCTACTATTCCTCCCTTTACTTCTCTTGATTTTCTTTTAAGGTTATCTCATTTTCTTTTCATTCAATTGTATTTCTTTTACCTGAATTTCTATATCTTTTTATTCATTATACTTATACTTTCGTCTGTCTTGTTTACAATTTCATATCTTCTCTTCCAACATTCTTAGGAAGCAAAATTACCCCTACAATTGCTAATCGAAGTGCAACACCTTTAAATCTTATTGTTATTATCATATGAAATCTCATTAAACATTGAATTTGTGCATTCTAAAATTATAACATTCAAATTTCTAATATCTATTTTATATCACATAGATCTCATCATTCAGACTCTGCTTGGTACTTCCCTTTGAAAATGTAAAAAGAAAAATTCTAAAAACATAGCAATATATATATTGCTAAACAGCACATACATACATACATACATACATACATACATACATACATACATATATATATATATATATATATATATATATATATATATGCTGTTCAGCTTCCTTCGGGTATTATCCCACGTCATTGTAGTTCTGTTAAAGTTGTAGCAACGTTTCAGCAGAATCTCATCTGCCATCATCAGGCTTCTGTATGGATATGGGTCTTACAGCTCCTGGTTTTAAATTTGAGGCTGGTCCATTCTGATTGGTTGGGAGCCTGGATCTGTATTCATTGGACTTGGAGTTTGATTGATTGGTGTTTCTGGTTTCTTCTGTCTGTTTTGTGGCTTTGATTGGTTGGCAACACTCTGTTCTTGTGTTGGAGGCTTTCAGTGCAGCTTGGCTCCGTATGAAGGGACGGCTGCTCTTCATTAGCAAGCTGCTATTCATTAGCAAGCTGGGTTTCACCTGGGTGCCTGGTGGGGGGGTGTTTGGGTTGGAGCTATCAGAAGGAGTCTGTTTTTGCCCAGGTGTTTGCCTGGCTTGTGGCATGGAGATCTTTCTATTTGAGAGTGCAGGCTTCCAAATGATTGACAGTCTGGTGGAATCATCTCTTCTATTCATGCTGTCAGGTCTTTTTTTCAATCTCTATGGCTTCTCTGATGATTCTGTGGTTGGGGTTTTCTAAAGTGGCTAGGGTTTTTGTGCCATTGAAGTTGATGTTGTGACCTGTGGTTTTCACGTGTTGGACTAGTGAGGAGGTTTCCAGCTTTTTTACTGCATTTTTGTGTTCATCCAGGCGGGTACTTATTCTACTATTGGTCTGTCCAATGTATGTGGCCGGGCATGACGAACAGGGAATTTCGTATATGCCTTGGTTTTCCAGGTCAATTTTGTCTTTGGGGTTCCTCAGGATGGCTGCTATTTTTTTGTCTGTTTTGAAGGCAGTCTTGACGTGATGCCTTCGTAGTATCTTACTGATTTTATCTGTGGTACCTCTTATGTAGGGCAGGACAGCTGTTCCATGGATCTGTTGATCTTCTAGGTCTCTGTTATGCCTTGGTGTGTTTTTGTGGATCAAGTTGGTGATTTTGTTTTTGTGGAAGCTATTGGCTGTCAATACTTCAGTCAGGGTGCATAGTTCAGTCTTTATATGTGTCTTATCTGCCAGGCGTTTGGTTCTGGTAATTAGCGTTTTCGCTACGGAATTTATCTGTGCTGGGTGGTGGTGGGATTGGGTGTTGAGGTAGCGGTTGGTGTGTGTTTTCTTTTGGTATATGGTGTGTCCCAGTGTGCCATCTGTTCTTTTGTAGATTAGTACATCTAGGAATGGTAGTTGTTTGTTTATTTCCGTTTCCATGGTGAACTTGATTTTGGGGTGTGTGTTGTTTAGGTGTGTTAGGAAATTGTTTAGGTTTTCTTTTCCATGGGGCCAAATCACAAATGTGTCATCGATGTATCTTAGCCATAGTTTGGGTTTGTGGGTGGCATTAGCCAGGGCTCTGGATTCGAATTCTTCCATGAACAGGTTTGCAATGACGGGTGACAGTGG
>BLBF01000004.1:77853925-77901240 GCA_015471245.1 Laticauda colubrina
GTTTCAGCATGGGGCTGTAGTTGTTTTGCTAAGTATTTAGCTAGGTTTTGTAATGGTGCTCCTATGGAGCTGACTATGGGTCTGAGAGGTATGCCTTCTTTGTGTATTTTTGGGAGGCCGTACAATTTGGGGCATTGAGAAGATTTTTCTCTTGGGATGATCGTCTGTTGGATTTCTTTGCTTATGTGGCTTATGTGCTTATCAGGCATCAGAAGTCTGATGATGGCAGATGAGATTCTGCCGAAACGTTGCTACAACTTTAAAAGCACAACTATAATGACGTGGGAAAATACACAAACAAAGCTGAATACCATATACCTATATCTATATATCTATATCTGTCTATCTATCTATCTATCTATCTATCTATCTATCTATCTATCTATCTACCTACCTACCTACCTACCTACCTACCTACCTACCTATCTATACATTAGTAAACAAAATAGTTATTCAAAATCATTCTAGTACTGGTATGAACCTTGTAAATCTTTCACATTTCTTTTCAATATCTATCAGTGTTTGAGAATAATTGAAATGTTTCCCTCCCTTCTTCATTATTACTTAACTGTTAATAAGCATACCATTGGATAGTCATACAGTTTTATCTTATAAATTATTTACTATTAATAAGCAAAATAATTATTCATATTCATTCTAATAACATATAAATTTCCTTATAAATCCTTCACATTTCTTTTCAATATTTTATCAATCTTTAGAAACAATTGCAACATTTCCCTTCTTCTTTATTATTGCATTAATTATAAATAAATATACCATTACATAACAATAGTTTTATCTCAGATTATTTGCTTATTTTATTTCTAACTCATTACAGTATTCTACTGTCACAACACTATATTTTGTACCTTTGCAAAATCCTCACTTTTGACTTAATTTAACCATTGTCTCTGTGTTTTCTACCTGAGCAAATACCTTTAGTACTAGTACGTTTCCCCTTTTTCTTTATTTCCTGTTTTTGTCCCTCATAAGTTCTTTCCCTTTCTATCTTCCCCTTTTTCTCATCCCTTTTTTTATACCCTTCTCTCTCTAATTTTCCCTTCTGTAGTTTTCTTTTCTGCTTCTCCTTCCTGTTATACTTCTTTTTCAGACTATTTTTCTTTTTGGCTGTTCCCTTTGATCTCAAACTTTTAACTCCTTTTCCCCTTTTTCCACTTATTACCACACTTTGAATTATTTGATCATTGAAAATGGGTTCTTCTTTGTCCCGCCCTTCTTCTTGCTCTTGAAGCTTTTCCTTTTGCTTTTCATAGTTCAGGATCTCCATTTCAAAAAATTCAAATACGAAGCCAAAGGATCTTCCTCTCCTTTCTGCATCTTCTTTTTGTTTTTTAAGACTCATCTTCAATTCCTCCAGGAGTGATGGTATTTTAAACACTTTTGAACAACCACCCGATTGACTTTAAGTAAAAACAGAAAAAAAAAGCACAAACCAATGCCAAAAACGTTTTTTTTAAATCACCAAATGATCCCAGACTGTTCCTTCTTGTTTCTTTCCTTTACTTTTCCTTTCCATGGGTTACTGTATCTTTTTATAAGATTTCAGTTATAATGTATCCTCAGGAGTCTTTTCAAAGTTTCACTGTTAATCCTCTTTATTTTTCCAGGTGGCACTCCATTTTTCCATTATTCCAAGTCCCACCCTTTTGCCTCCACTCTTCTCCTTTTTAGGGCTTTAAAATGACCAAGAAAAAATCCTTATTCTCCTTTTGACACTTAGATTTCAGTTTAAGGTTGCCTATTAGTGTCAAAATAGATTAATATAAATTTCTTTCCATACCATTTGTAATTGTCAATATAAAAGTAAAAAAAGGGTTTTTAACCTCCTTTTCTCTCTTCTTTGCCACTTAAAGATCTTCTTTCAGAAGTATCCCTCTAGGTACTTTTAGATTCAGGGTACCTTGCTTCGGTCTTCTCTGTTGTTTAGCCAGGTCTGTCCTGCTTCCCTCTTTGTCTTCCTCCTGCACAATCTTATCCAATCAGGTTCTTTGAGGTGGCCATTTCTGACCACCGCTGCAACCGCCTTTGGGGAAGGGAGTTTAGACCACCCAATGAGGAGAGATGCGGCTCCCCTCCACTTGGCTAGCAATCTCCCCCCTCTTCACCACCTTTATGGGGTGGCTTCAGCCCCGAATCCAAAGGATTAGGGTGCTCCAGCAGCGAGTACAGATCGAAACAGCGTACAATCATGGATTTCGGTCTGTTACTGAAGAGCCCCAAACCAGAAGTCCCCCATATCATACTTCTAATATGCCTTCCATATTCCCAACTTTCATTTCACTATTTGATTGGCTTAATGCTATTATTTAACTCACTAATGACATATATCTCTACCTTGTGAAAGGTAACTGCATTCAGTTCTGGAAGTATCTATAAAGAGGCTGTTGAAATTTAACCTATTAAATCCTAAAAACACTGAAATTGTACAGGTTAAGAAGCTTACTGCTATGGACAGTAATATATTGTTAGTTTTTAATTGAGTTATATTTTATCTGAAGAAAAGATATACAGTATTTATTTATATCACAATAATATTGCCAGTTCCAGTTGTAAAAAGGCATTATTATTCACTTCATAAGAAACATTACTATTTACCTTCTAGAGAGGTTAATACAAAACTTTAGCACTGTGGATTCTTAATGGAAGCTGGAATATCTATATACATTAGTATTATATTTATTGTTTTATGTACTGTATACTATATTGTGCTGATTACCAGAAAGTTGATAGAACTGATGGCTTTATCAAATGCTTTAAATGTTGTTTGAAGAACTTATTATTAGGAATTAAGATTTTCCTCAGACATTCTTGGGAGTAACATTGACAATTTCTAAAGATCATATTAAATGTATAGTTAATCTAATAAGCCTGTCTCTTTTATGACTGTAGAAAATGAGAGGTACATAGCTACTGTGAACTGCTGAAGCACTGCAGTAAATACTGCAATAGAAGATAATGCTTTGAGACCAATATGCTGCTAAAACATTGTTAAAATCTCATTATCTAACCATTTAATGTGCATATGCATATGGGCAAAAACAGACAGGTTGCTTACTACCTGTTATATTTTCAATGGAATTCTTTTCCTTGCTGGATGTTTTCCCTTATCCTTGTAAATTGTTTTGGTAGTTCTATGGTAATAAGTAGAATACAAATGGTTTCAAGTATGTTGTTAATGCAGATTTTAACTTCATTTATAGTTGGGCTCAGAATGCAGAGAATTGAAAGACATTCACTTTGGGCAGTGTTACAAGATCTCAGATGAAGGAATGACCATTATAGCTAAAGGATGCCTGAAGTTACGGAGAATATACATGCAGGAAAACAAATTAGTAAGTTATTTTCTGCTATAACCTGAAATTGAAATTGTCCATACATTCTTTCGCTGCTCTCGCCCCAACCTGTGCAAGGATGTATAAGTTACATTAGGTTGATTCTCAATAAGTTCTTTGTCTAGAAGATCCTGAAAATATCAGTGGATTGTATCAGCAATAATTTCTTGCAGGAAACTATCCCACCAGTAAAAGAATTTGTGAAATATTTCCCTTTTGAAAAATGGCCCAATAGTTTGCTATACTCTGATTTCTCCCCCTCATACACACATTTCCATATTGCAGTGTAGTGAAGTAAGCTTATAAGCATATTCAGTTATTTAGAACTTTTTTTAGGATAGCAAGATATTGCGTTGGTCATTATATTTAAAATTTAAAATAGAGACATTTATGAATGTTGAATATTAAATTCTAGGTCCAAGTAGGTTAAATATTGCCACTGTATTAGCTTTTGAACTTTCCAAATATTTAGTAGCTCTTTTTAGGTGTTTTTTCTGGATGAACAAAACAAGTGTTATATTCCTATTAGATCTCAATTAAAACTAATTTATTACAACTTATAAAAAAAGACCAACACTGATATCTCTTGTAAATTCTAGTACATTTTGAGAATTAGTTGTCCTTTTGATCTGTCCAGATGGTTCCTTTTACAGTAATTTGATCCTTCTTAAATTTCATTCTGTTGTGAAACCTTAGTTTATGGGCTGTTATTCAATAATCTGGATGCAGAGGACAACATATTAAATGGAGGGCTTCCTCCAAATTAAAAGCAAAGTTTGTTTATGAAGCAGTGCAGACAATTGTTAAAATTCGAATCATTATAAAATTGATGTTCCATAAATTAAGGTTTTACTCTTCTGGTTTTGCTACAATTCTTTTCAGAAAACCATAGCCTAGTTCGCTTCTCATGTGATTGACCTGTTAACACAACTGTAAATATAAGATGTACTGAAAATCTGTGAAAATTTCATATTCCAATATGAAATTTTGTAAATAGACGCCTAAAAAGCATTGCTATGGAAAAAAAAGCATTGAATTACCTCTTTCTTACAATGTACATATAAAATTGAATATGTTTTCATGAGAAATTGAGGTTGACAAGGAAAATGCACTTTCCTGTGAGTTAATGAACAAGTTAAATAAAATATATGTAAAAGGGAGAAAAAAATTGATCCTGGGATTCTATTGTAAATTCTAAATTGTATTTACTTCTGAGTTTTTATCATAGTAAACTAATATAAAGTACATCATACATGCTCTAGAGAATTTGGTGGCTTAGTTAGCTTTGAACTTGCCATGTTAGAAAGATTGCCATATTCTGTTTTATTTTAAAAAATTAATTATCGCTGTAAACATGGAAATGTAGACTTAGTTCCATTAGTGAGCTTAGTGAGCTTGTTAAAGTCATATTTACCAGTTCAATTCTTAGTGGAAGAAGGAACAAACTTTCAGACTTTATTTTGATTATAGAATTCATACTATGTTTACAAATAATCCTATTTTCTGCATTCCCAGGATGTTTTGAAGAGCTGCTGCCAGTCAGTTTACTGGCATAATACCAGATAATATATCTGAAAACAGATCATATAACTATAAAGCAAATTTTTGTACTTATGTTCTGTCTCATTGAATGTAATATAGAAAGGAGCCAACAAAAATGTGCCATAATTTTTGTTTATTTGTCAACCCCACCCTCATCAAAACAGAAACAACAAAGTAGAACTACTAAAAATACATGTTTAAGAGTAATATTTCAAAGGGTTTATAAGGAGATGGGCAATGACTATAAGAAGACTTAAGAACTATAAAAAAATACAATATTTTAAAAATACAGAAAAAGTAGGAAAATAAAGATTATATAAGGAAGAAAGAAAAAGTTAAGAATAACAAAAAGAAAGAAGATATCTAAAGAAGCAATTTCCAGTCTTCATTGCAACACTTACATAACAATTATTATCTCGACCTTCTTATATAACATATCTTCTTCCAATAAATCTTTTAAATCAATAAATTCCAAGAAGGATGTGATTATCATAGTAAGTAGACATGCAGTTGCATTCTAAAGATTTAAGGCATTATATTCAAGTTTCATAAATTCAGAAGAGTAACAAAATACTTGTTTTAATATTTAAACTCAAAACTTTTACCTATATTCATACACTATGGAAGAAATATATCACTCTTGAGTTAATATCAGTCTGTTCTGTTCCACCAGATGTGGTAGAGTAGGCATGTTTCAGATACCATTGGTGAGGGACCTTCAAATGAAGAGTTCCAGCCTTCTCTGGTGCAGCACTGTTATAGAACTTTCTCCCCTCTGAAATTAGACTAGCTACATCCTTTGGTATTCCAAAATGGCCTCAAGTCTTGGCGACATTGTCAGGCCTGGGGCTTCCAGGGAGTGAGGTCCATTATTGAAACACTTCATTGTTTTTCCTCCCTGTCCTG
The DNA here is from genome assembly GCA_015471245.1 of Laticauda colubrina. Classification (NCBI taxonomy): domain Eukaryota; kingdom Metazoa; phylum Chordata; class Lepidosauria; order Squamata; family Elapidae; genus Laticauda; species Laticauda colubrina. The sequence continues at coordinate 77,859,730 of BLBF01000004.1, forward strand.
TGAATTGTATTTCTGCTTTAATGATATTCATTAATAAGGTTTTTTATACTGTATTTATTAAATATTTTATGCTTCTCATCTCACTGATATAGTGACCCAGCATACAATGGCTTATAATTTTATCAAAAGTAAAATGGCTTACAATATAATCAAAAGTAGAAAAAAAAAAGTAATACAGGACAATTAAAATTGGGATAGTTAAATAGAAAAGTTAAATGAATGAAGGAACCTACATGTCCCAGGATAATATTGAAGGGACCAGTCTGGGTCAGTCACTGGGACCAGAGGTTTAATCTTCTGAGTTTTCAGACTTGTGCTAGAACCTACCTTCAGAGAACTTCTTTTTCCCAGAATACATCATTTGGGCTCGTCTATGAATAGTATTTATATGATGCCTGGTTGTATGTGGCTTTTTAGTTGATTGAGATGTTGATATCTGGCTATTAAGTTATTGGCTGTTGTTTCCTTGTGCTGCTAAGCCTCCAGCTCCTAATACCTGATAAACTGGTGGTAAATCAGCATTACTGTTGACTGAAAAGGGGCCGGTTTCAATCATTTCTCTGAATAACTTTGTACTGTACTTGCTTGGCCAATAATCTTAGTAGCTTCAAAATTGAATGTGTGTCCTTGTTTGTTGCAATGTGAGGCTACCAATGAGTTCAGGTCTCCTTGTCTGACCACTAGCTTGTGTTCTTGCAAAACAAATCTGCACACTTACATTTTGGTGTTGCTACGTGGATGACAACATTTGTCATCATCAAAAGAAATGCACTGAAATACTTTCATACCCTATGGAATACAGATATACAATTCAAGATGAAGGAAGAAATGACTAGACAATTACCATTTTTAGATGTGCTTGTCAACAGGCAGGAAGATGGAAATCTAGAAAACATGGTTTGTCATAAGGCACCAACACTCCGCCCTTAGTTTCAGCAGTAACCATCCACTGTCAAATAAAAAGTGTTGCGCCAGAACACTATATGGCAGGGTGAGAACCTATTGTAGTACCCAGCAAGCGAACAACTAAGGAGCAGGCACCCATGTCAACAATTCAGGCAGAATGGGTATGCACAAGCATTTATTACAAGATGCCTGTGCCACACGAAAGGGAGAAAAAGAAGGTACGAGGCCAACTATATGGCACATACTGCCATATATAAAAAAACATTTTGGAAGTAGTAGATAACAGCTTCTGTGTTCTAATGTTATTTACTGCATTCTAATGTCATCTTAATAGATCTTCTGCATGGATTGCCCTTGTGACTATGTAGGATAGATATGGAGGAAGTTAACCATCAGATTGCAAAAACTCAAGCAAGTGGTCAGATGAGAAGACCCAAATTCATTGGTAGCCTCACATTGCAGTAAATAAGGACATACATTCAATTTCACAGCTACTTAGATAGTTGGCCAAACAGGAACAAAGATAGCCAAGGAAATGATTTTAGCCAAGCCTGGAAAACAGGCCCTGTGTCAATCACAGCAGTGCTGATTTACCAGGTACTTAGGAGCTGAAGACTTGGCAACACAAGGAAACAACGTGATGAAGTCAGAAAAGCTAAAGCTCAAAATGAACCAAGACTTGTGACAAAAGTAATAAAACAACAAGAACACCCCTTTCTTTCACCACCAAACAACAAAAAAATCAAGCAAATGATTGGTCCATAAATGAGAGAAAACCAAGAAAAAGCAGAACTGCTTAACTCCTTTTTTGCATCTGTCTTTACACAAAAGGAAAAAAAAAGAAGTCCAATCTACCAAAAACTGTATCATAAAAGACAGATTAGGAATATAAGTCAAAATAAGCAAGAAAATGGTAAGAAAATGTCTTACTACTCTAGATAAGTTCAAATCATCAGGACCAGATGGATTACATCCCAAGGTCCTGAAGGAACTAACAGACATTATCTCAGAACCACTGAAGCATATGTTTTGAAGATCTTGAAGCACAAGGAACTATCAAGAGGACTGGAAAAGGGCTGATATAGAATCCCATTTTCAAAAAAGGGGAAAAAATGGAACCTGGAAACTACTGATCTATCAGCCTGACATGAATACCTGGGAAGATTCTGGAAAAGATAACCAAGTAATGAATCTGCAAACACCTAGTAGCCAACAAAGTCATAACCAGAAGCCAACTTGGTTTGTCAAAAACAGATCATGCCAGACAAATCTTATTGTATTCTTTGACCAAGTGACAAATTAGTGGACCAGAGAAACGCCTTGGATATAATTTCCTTGGACTTCAGTAAATATTTGATGAAGTAGACCACAACCTTCTACTTGATAAAATAGAAAAATGTGAGTTTAACAACATCACCACTGGATGGATTTATAACTGGCTGACCAACTACATTCAACACCCCAATCAACCAAAAAGCCACATGCAACTATGCACCACATAAATACTACACATAGTCCAAAGCATATATTCTGGTAGAGAGAAATTACCCGAGAAAGGGCTCTTATCACATGTCTGAAAGCTTGGAAGACTAAACCTGTCATTCCAATGACTGATCCAGATTAGATCCTGCAGAAAAGTTAAAAACTAAGATGATAGGCAATCTGGAGATGGCTGTCTTCTCTATTCTATCCCCCATTCCCAATGTAGCTGGCCACTGTTGGGGACCCCAGGCAGGTGGCAGAGCCGTGTTTTCAGGCTTCATCTACATTGGAAAAGTTGGTGAAGTCCCACATGACAGAAAAGGCTGTTCTTTGGCATTTGGTATCCAAAGTAGCCCTTTTTTTTTGCTGGAACGAAATGAGGGAATTGGGCTAATCCCATCAGGGTTAGATAGCTCCCCAGACACATTTTGTGTTTTTATTTATTCTTATTTATTCTTGTTAGTTGCACAGAGTCACATTTGGTGAGATGGGTGGCTGTATCAATTTGATAAATAGATGAAGGGATGAATAATGGATGGATGAATGGATAGATAGATAGATTATTGCCATTTTAATTGCCTTCCGCTTAACCAATTATAAAAGGGATGTGGTGGCTCAGTGGCTAAGATGCTGTGTTTGTCAATCAGAAAGGTTGGCAGTTCGCAGTTCGAATCCCTAGCACTGTATAATGGAGTTAGTTCTCGTTACTTGTCCCATCTTCTGCCAATTCGAAAGCATGTAAAAATGTAAGTAGAAAAATAGGGAACACTTTGGTGGGAAGGAAATAGCGTTCCATGCGCCTTCGGCGTTTAGTCATGCTGACCACATGATCCTGGAGATGTCTTCGGACAGCGCTGGTTTTTCAGCTATGTAACGGAGATGAACACTGCCCCCTAGAGGTGGAAACAACTAGTACATATGTGTAAAGGGAACCTTTACCTAACTAGTTATATTTTTTTGTGAGAATTGTTTTCTATAACAAGAATTTTAATTTAATTGAAAAACTAAACTTGAAAATTGTCCAATATGAACCAGATTTGTATGTATAATATAAATCTCCATATTTTCTAATAGGAGATTTAGTCAGAAACTCATGAGTTTGACAAGTAGCGTGTTTCTCACATTATAAGGCCGGGCCTTATATTTTTTTGACCCCCGAAAAAACGGCTAGGTCATCTTTTCGGGGGTGACTTAATTCCCCCCCTTGCATCTTTGGGTGGGCAGGCGGCGACATCTTGGGGTTCGGGAGACCTTTTCCTTCTCTCTTGCTGCCACGGCGTTAGAAGAACGCCGCGGCATTTGGCGCAGCCATGTGCGACCAGTCAGGGCTCCTCCCTGCAACCGGAGCCCTGAGGAGACACTTGGCTTCAGGTGCTCCTATCGCCACGTTCCGAGGGAAGGCGCTCGCCCGAGAGGATCTCTCCCTCTCTCTCTCTCTCCCCGCAAGGTCCATGGCCCTGGTGGGGTGAGCAGAGTGTCTGGCGGGGAGGCGCTCGCTGCCTTGGTGATAGCTCTGCCGCCAGGAAGGAGGACAGGCGGGCCCTCCTTCCTGGTGGCAGAGCTATCACCAAGGCAGCGAGCGCCTCCCCGCCAGACACTCTGCTCATCCCACCAGGGCCCCGCCAGAGCCGTGCAGGTTGGGCAGAGCTGGGAAAGCGAGCTGCGGGTGTGTGCATGCCTCCTCCTGCCCCTCGTTCCCAAATCTCACCTGGGCGAGCAGCACTTCGCTTGCTGTGCAAAGCTGCGGCTTCCTCACCTTTCAGCAAGCAGAAGGAACTGGCTGCAGCCTCCTCCTCAGCCGCAGTGCAGACCTTGCGGGGAGAGAGAAAGGAAGAGATCCTCTCGGGTGAGCGCCTTCCCTTGGAACGCAGCGATGGGAGCACCTGAAGCCAAGTGTCTCCTCAGGGCTCCGGTTGCAGGGAGGAGCCCTGACTGGCCGCACGTGGCTGCGCCAAATGCTGGGGCAGCAAGGGAGAAGGAAAAGCAACGGTGGCAGAAGGTCTCCCAGTATGAAGTGCCCCACCAATGCAGGCAGCACCATATCCAGGCATGCAAGTACTTCCTAAATGCAAGCCCCCTTCACCATCCCCCCCCATTTCGCATGTTTAATATGGGTCTTAATTTGGGGGGAGGGGCTTAATTTGATTTTATAAATTGAATGCCTATAAAACATGGTGGGGCTTCCTGTTGGTGGAGGCCGTATTGTTGGAGAAACACGGTATAAAAAGTGTAGCTATTGTACATGAATTTTGTTCCTGGTAGTTTGTTCTCTTGCGCTGAAATTATGCTTATGCTAATAAATAATAATCAACATGATATAATTTGAGTGGGCAGTCCATGGGATCCCTGAAGCTTTCAATTCTAATTTTTCTGCCCTTGGGGATTTCTGAGATAATGTTGTTAAATCTGTCATTTTTAAATATAATCATTTTTCACCTCCATAAAGACACCAACTAGTCTTTTAAGTGCCTATAAAGTTCCCACTTTAACTAAAATGCTACCAGGTCAAAAGTCACATCTTTTGAAATTTTTAGGCTCATGTCTTTATGTTTCTTAGGAACTGACACCTTCATGTATCTCTGGCTCCTCACATAACTAATCAAAATTGAAATAATATCAAGCCATAACAAAGAAGTTATGCTTTATTCAAAAGTAAACCTAGAAATCTTAATTCATCTCTGACAAAGGCAAGACCAAGTGCCTGAGTCATGAGGCTTATTCTCATGACAATATACCTTGGATTATTACATCTAAAGTAACCCATTGCCTAAATTTAGCTATGTTATCTTTTCTGCTTCTGATTCAAGGAAATTGCCTTTCTGGTTCGGTGTTTCCTACTATGTTGACAAGGAATTGTAATGCTATCCTAATTTTGATTATTGTTTTACATATTACAGATGACTTAATGTTTTTTTAATCACCTTGTGAGGCTTTCTGGAATTGATCATTTTTCATATTGGAGTAGTTGCTGTTGCATGCTGCTTTCATATGGCATTTACTTGTTCATTTTCATGCAATGCTTGTAGCATGGAAAAGCAAGGGCAATTAAATACAATGCTTAGTGAACACATTTCATGAAGAAACATAGGCATTTCAGCTGAATACTGTCAAGGTATCATGGTCTGAAAACATGTCTAGTTTCATGGAAAGTATCCTGCAATGGCAATGTTATATGCAGTTGTTTTGAACCTTTAAAAAATTCTACTTCTGCAAGGTCAACTGAGTCATTGTGCAATGTAGATTTGCAGGAGTGCCAAGTAGTCTAAGTTAACAATAATAATAATAAAAAGATGAGTAGAAAGTAGAAAGTTTATGTGAAGTTGGATTTTAATTCTATGTCCCCCAAGAGTAGCAATAACAATAATACTAATATTAAAATATTAAAAAGTTTATTTAAATGCTGCATATGGCTGCCCAACTCACTGTAATGGGAAAAACTATTGTTTCCATTACATTGATTCTTGCATGATATTGATCTTTTTAGTCTGTATTTTCAATTGTTTCACTGCTAAGTGCTTTGTGCACTTTATTTCTTGACAACTAATTCTTTTATATTCATAATCCTAAAAGGTCTAACTCTCAATATATCCATTGTCAATTCTAAGGTTAATTGCTGTAGCAATATCATTTACTCTGCTCTTCCATTTGTATTCCACCTTTATATTTACTCTTATTCTATTTATACATAAACTTAATAATAAATGCTCCTTGACACTTATTAGAGTTTGCATATCATTAGCATTTTCAGCTATCAGACAGTATAGTTGATCAGCATACCACAAGTTAATAATGTTTCTTCCCCCAATTTCAAAGCCATGTTTATTTATTTAAAACATTTATTAAGTCAACCATTTTCTAACCAACTCTGAAAGATTCCCAGTGCTTATTTGTCTTCTTATCCATCCTCTCTTGATATATATTAAGCACATTGAACAGATAAGGAGAAAGTATACAGTCTTGACATAGTCCTTTCACAATGTGAAGTCTGTTACATCGCATTCTGTCTGTATTGTGGGTGTTTGTCTGTGTATAGTTTAACATGGGTGTCAGCTGGTGCTCCATTCAAAATTCAAGAAAGAAATACTTAGACTCCTTTAATCAGAGAAAATATATCTTTTACTGGAAATCAACTGGTAGCAACAAAAGAATTCTGAATCTGAGAAAATAGGCACGTAAATCACATATACAAAGTAATGGCAATGTTCCTACCCCCGATAGTTCAATTGGTTCATCCAATTAAAAGTTATGTATATCATCATGTGGGCATCTCCAGGTGGTGATGAGGCCTCTGTCCGTTGACCTTGACATATTTTTATAAAGAGTTGCAACTGCGCATAGCATAGGATAGAACCCTAAGAAGGAATCTACCCCTCCCCCAGCTTATACAGTTCTGGTTTGTAACACCTCCAGCTCACTTCCCATAACCATTCCCCCTCCCCCCCGTTACTTATGACAGCTGAAAGATGCAAAGCAAAAGGAGAAAATCTCCTTTGGCCCTCCTGCAAAAGAGACGTTAGTCCTAAAAAAGATAAAAATAGAAGGTAATAGAAAAATACATGTAACACCATCATACTATTTTTTAGGGTTTATCAGGATATTTAGTACGAAATGCCTTGATAAGCTTCCAATGATAAGGCTGACAATGGGGAGAATGGAGTATTCTAGGATTCCCATTTTAAGAACATTCCTTATGGTAGAATCCTGTAATGGAAATAATGAGGAAAATGTAGTATGGTCTAGGAAAGGGGTCCCCAACCACTGGTCCCCGGACTGGTCCTGGTCCGTGGATCATTTTGTACCGGGCCGCAAAGCTTGGGCACCACCATCTTGTTTTGACGGCACTTCTGGGTTTTCGGTTGCTTCCAGGTTTTTGGTTGGAAAATGCTTCTGGGTTTTTGGTTGGAAAGCAGTGTTTGGGTGCTGAAGGAATTCTCGCGCCTTAGTTTCATCGAAGGGGGGACGGCTTCGAACAAAGAGCTGTCTGGATGGCGGTGGAGTCTCGCGTTACTCAGGTACTGGTCCGTGGAAGAATGAATAATTGTGAAACTGGTCCCTGGTACAAAAAAGGTTGGGGACCACTGGTCTAGGAAACAGAAATGAATCCATGCTATGGATTCTTCTCCTTTGTCTAGGTTTAACATGAGGACAATGAGATGTTCTAGGATTCTCATTTTCCCAAGGACATTCCTTACCTTGACATATATTAATTTCTTTGTGGCATTCTTTTGCTTTCTCCAGAATGGTTTCGACTTATCAAGCTCTGAAATCTTTGTTAAGTTTCTTTTAGAGATCTTTCTCGGTTTTTTTTTTTTTAAATTTGGCTTCTCTTCTGGTTTGGTAACTTGCACCATTTTTCTGACATCTAGTTTGCTTTCTTTGGTTTCTTGGTCAATGGAGTGTTTTTTCACATACATCTTGGACCACTTTGATTTTATTTCTGCATTGTTTCTAGACCCTTATCAGCAAGGTTCTTGATTTTAAAGCAATTCTCCTTGTAAATGATGGTTATACGCTCAAGGTTATTTTGTGGAATTTGATAGTCTTTGTATTTCTACTTTAGCTTTGAACTCACATGTGAAATTTGCAACCTGCTCTAGAATTAGCGTCTAGTCATGTCTTTGTTGTTATTGAGCTCTTCGTCTTCCTTATGCTAATAATATAATCGATTTTATTTCTGAAATGTATTTGAATATAAGTAGCTCAGGTTGGTAGTTGACTGTTGGTCTGAGCTCCAAGCTTGACAACAGGGACCCCACTACGCAACAACAAAACAACAACAAATCACAATCCATCATCTCACAAGAAATTGGACCACTTCTCAGTAACAACAACCAGTCATTCAAACAGACTGACCATTCAACCAGACCATGACTCAGCAGTATCCGAACAAGCAACACTAATTTAAATCACACAGACGGTACTTAAAACCAAAGACCATGTCTCAGTAACAACAGCCAGCCAATCAAACAGTCCGAAGTCAGACCATGACTCAGAAGTCCCCCCCCAACAACCTCCACACTGATTTGCATCACATAAAAAGATACTTAAAGACCAGCGCTCTAACAGATGAGCATAATTCCAAGCACACTGATGTCTCCTCAAATGGTAATGAAACATTTGCAGCCAAATTGCCAAGCTCAGAACTCAGACCTAAGCCCAATTTGATTTCTGTCTGATAAAACCCATTGTTTTGATTATTTGAAGAATGTGTTAGAAATAAAGAAATCATTTATGTTTCCTAGGTCATGCTACTTTTTCTTCATTATTTCCAACCTCAGCATTACAGGGTTCCATCATAAATAGCATATTTTGCTCAGGCATTTTGTTAGTTTCAGATTGAACCTTTCAATAAAACTTGTCAGCTTCCTCTTCTGGAGCAGTAGTTGGAGCATAAAGTGGATGATTGTAATGTAAAATGATTGTCTGAAGTCTAACTGATAGTAAACTTCACATTGTATTCAAATACTATTTTTGCTGTATCTTTCCATTTATGAAAGCAGCACCATTCCTTCTTTATTTTTCATGTGCAGAATATCAAATAGAATGATCTTGTGTCCAATTTTAGTTTGTTTCAATTCCCTGATGCTTTAGATGATGATGTGTAACAATTCATTTCAACTTCACTGTGCGGAGTTTTCCCTACATATACAGTTTATTTCCCTTAAGCTCTATATTCCCACTGTGACCCCTTGAGATTTTCTTTTCATGTGTGGTATCATCAATGCCTTCTCTCGTTCCATACTAAATGATGCCTTTGTCATTGATACTTAAGCGATCATCTGCCTCCAGCATTTTCTTGTGTGGCTACTGACCTATAAAGGTACTTGTTTTTTACACACATACGTGCACACTCACACCATGAGATAGCATAGTAGGAGATGCAGGAGGAATGTGTTGTGGATCAAAATAACACTATTACCTAGGTTTCCTATTAAACCAACTACCTGTTTGACTATTTTTTATTGCAGGTGGATTATGTTTTTTGCAAATGTGGTAATATGCAAACAACCCATTTGCATTGTACATTGTAATATATTATTGTGCATGCACTTTATAAAGCAATCTCCATCTATTGCAGAATGTTTCATATTGATATTCTGTTAAACCTTGCAAGAAACTGATATTCCATGAGAGCTGTTTTTGGACTGATGATTTTGCTTGAATGTATTATTTTCTCTGTTCTTTTCATTCACTAGTAAAATACACCAGCAAATTTCTCAGATGATTATGAATGCACACATAAAGTTCCTTAAAATGCTGCGGGTGAGCTATTATCTGCAAATAAATAGGAAAAAATAATTTAAGTTGACCTTTAGGTGGCAGTATGTCTTTAGAGATGTTTATACACCCCTTTATGTCCTGGGTGGATAATGGAAATGCGAGAAATGGTAGATTTTGATTAGATTGTGTTGTTATGTGGCCATAATTTACAGATTTCAGCATATATTTTTATTTTACCTTATATACTAGTTCAATAGTCTTAGTTATAACAATAAAACTATATGTCTGAAAAATTATATTTTTAATACTTAACTGATATTGAATGACACAATTTTATTGCATATTACTTTAACTTTTGGAGCAAAAACTTAAATCATTAGATACTGTTTTATTTATGTCAGACATTTAAAATGGTACTTTAATTTTAAAGAAGTTAAAGTGGATAGTTTCAGGTTTCCAATTATAACCAGTTTGTAATTGGAATTACAACTATAATGTACATTTATAGTTAATTTTTCTTTCTGTGAATTGATTTGCCTGCTTCTATGTTAAGACACTACTCTAGAATAGCAGTTATTACTTTATTTCAGAGATTTAAGATTAAATTCAACTACACCTATATATATTTTCTTCATTTTTTGTAAAGCACACAATAAAAATTGTTACTTTGAGTTTTTTAGATTCTGTTGGGAATATGTGCTGGCTAAATTTATGAATTTAGGAGCTTTGACTAGTTCAGTGATGATAATGAGGGAAAAGTGCTAGTGAATTTAAGATAACTAATAGAATAATATTAGTACAATATCACAGTACAAACCACATTTACCAAGGTAAATTTAATAAAAATTAGAATAAATCGGTGATATTCTTATCCAAAATTTCCAAGTAAAGTCCTCGAAGATGACATATAATGTGTGAATGGTTTTATTAGTATGCTCCATAAATGTTTGAAATCTTGCTAATTTATCTTCGTGAGGATAGCTAGTTAACTACCATTTGTTATTACATAAACTTATATATTGTTTTCCATGATTTTGAGAACTTAAAAATACAAAACCACATGTGAAGAGTACAAATAGTAGTACTAAAATATTTAAAAGTATTTGAAATCCAAGTAAAAATAGAAAGCTCATTTTTACACAGCAGCTAGTAATGAACAATAAATGCAGAAATATTATTTTATTCTATTTGTTTCATAGAAGTTATACTTTAACAAGTTTAGTAAATAATACTTCTGAAAAAATGAAGTGTTCCAGATATAAGAGAACTAGGTATAGATTATTTCATGATCAGTATCATAAAAGTTTGAGTTTTCTGTTCCCCACATCTGCTAAAATTGTATCAATTTCATTTTGTGTATGTTTGCCATTCATGTTCAGGAAAAACATTCTTTGGCTTGGGGCAAAAAAGTTCACTAATCTCTAGATGTTCCTTATCCAGAGTGCAATAATATATATATATATTTAATATTACAGGTAGTCCTTGTTTAGCAACTACTTTCCACAGCAACATTCACAGTTATTAAAATGGTGATAAAAAGTAACTTTGTCACTAATCCTCATATTTATGACCTATACAGTCTATAAAACAAAGGAAAGCTAAAGTAGGATTATAAGTACAATTGTGGTTTCAGATAGTACCATTTCAGTTAATAACTGAGTTGCTAGTGCAATTATGGTTACTAAATGAGGACCCTCCTTAATACCTTCTTTGTGCAGGGAGAAATTATTTTGTGGCTTGGATAGCAGGCTGTGTCGGAGACCCTTTCTCAAGTGGAGTTCTGTGGACCCCAAGTTTTAGCAACAAGTCACTAGGAATTTTGGATGGCATTATTTTTTAAAAAACAATCATAATTTTTAAGCAAGACTCTCTGAGACCTGAAAATTAATGCAAAGTTGCTTCATGCTGGTAGTAACATAACTTGAGAAAGACTACTCTGGACATAGGGGATTGAAATCGGGTATTTGATGTTTAAAGGATTAACAATTTATTTAGGATAGCTGATTGGATCATTATTTCAAATATGAAAGGCTTGTTCTGTCTTATAGAAAGATATTTTGATACAAATTTGATTTTATTGGAAGAGTTGCAACTTAAAATACATTTTGAGCTCAAAACATTTCTAGTGAGATTGAACACTTATTGTAAGGTCAGAATGTTGTGAATTAATAAATTATGTAACAATGATTGGACTAGAATAGAGTCACTGGTTCACATTCATTTTTAACTGCTGCAAGAGGTTGGTCTCTAAGATCCAAGTTAATTTTGAGAAATTTATAGTAATATCTGGACCTCTCTGACAAGCCATTTCACTGGGGAAAAATAAAGTCGTGCATATATTTGAGTTGTTGACATACATGTAATCTTATTACTGATAAAACATTCTAAATAAGAGTATCTTTGCTAAAAGTTACTTGTTCATATGGACATTTTAATTAAAATAGGAAACATAAACACAAGTTTTGAAGTAATAAAAAGTACTTAGGTGAAGTATTTCAGAAATGCTAAATATTTTGATATCCAGCTCATTTGTATTAATTCAGTTTTTATATAATTCAACATTGCATTCCAAGTACAATAACTGCTGGGCTTTATCACAGCTGTCATTTTTTTAAATGTGGATTTTTGAACTTTTAATGGTTTTTATGTTTGTCAACTGTATTTACTTCTGTACATGCTTCTCACATTTTATACATATATGTTATTCTGTCAAAATTCACTATTCTTTCTCTTGTAATGCACATATAATAGCTTGTTTATATCTTGTGTACATTGTGGATCTTGTATACTTTGTATTTCCTCTGTACGTGTTAAGTTATACAAATAATATATACTATGTGATATGTTAATGTATTTAGAAATGCATAGCATATAGTTATTTATCAGTTTTCAGCCTGACTGGTGAGAAATAACTGGGTATTTGGCTAAGGTTTTGTATAGCTTCATGTGTAGGTATTAAGACTAAATGAAAAATATACTTTTACTTGATCTGTTTTTTTTTTAATTTCACATTTCATTGAAATGATTTCATATAATTTACTTTCTTACATATAATAGTAGCTAGCTTGCAAATGTTTGCCTTGCAAGTGTTTTGCAATTGTAAAATTTTAAAAATTTTACGATGTGTTTTGATAAAAAATTCAAAATTTTTCTAAAAGTGGTGGCATATTTTATATTCTTATGATAAACATTTTCAAATGTATATTATTTTATGCTGGTAAATTAAATGCATGCTTGAATTCATTTTTAAAAGCTGAAGATATTTTCCTCTTGTAATGCCTCATAGTGGTATTTTGATAAAAATAATTCTATGCGCCCAAATAAAGGACAGTTTAACATATGTCTAATTCTCAAATATATTAAGCTAGGATATTTTATTTCTTTTAAAAAAAGTTGCTTCTTAAATGAGCTGGTTCAATCATAAACTATACTGTTATGTATGAATTTACTAATCAGGTTTCTTCAAAAGAAGGCAAAATCATGTGATAAGGTGTAGCGTGCTGAGACCATTAGCCAATGCAGATAAAAGCCATTATTGATGCCTTATGCATACCAACTATATTATGGCTTAATTATTGGAATGTTTACTCAGGAATAATTATATGTACAATGGCACTTTTTTCTATGTTTCTAGCATTAAGATTGTTTTACCAAACTGCAACATGAAGCAATGCTGTTTGAAGTAATACCTATATTTTAATGTTTTCTCCATGAAATTAGAATAAACTATTGTATAGTTTAAAAAGTGGTACGTAAAAAGTAGTATATAATACTTTTAAAGCTTATTCCTTCTCTGAAAATTACAGCAGCTTTAGGATGTATGCTTATTAAATGAAATGTAAGATGCTTTTCTTAGTGTAATTTAATTTTTTTCTTGTCGGCAAAGTGCATGGTTATCTTTTTCCTTAACTGCTTGTAATGCAATATTTGCAACAGTTAAGAGAACCTTTGTTATTTATTTATAGAAAATAAGAATCTAAAGAATATAAATAGTTTTTGATTTGATTTGATTTGCTCAAATTTTGTTACATCTAATTTTAATTCTCTAAACTGTTATCAGCAATTAATATTGTACTTTTATTGTGTTTGTCTGAAATCAAAGTGATGTTGAAATACAAATATGAACATTAAGCTGGAGGTTTACATGGTTTTTACTCATCAAAACATATTTATTTACTCATAATTAAAAAGTAAATGTCTTAAATCTGGATTTTTATTTAATGATGTTCTTAAAATAGTCAATTCAGTCAACATTTCTAGCTGTTTTCCAGTGCCCTGTTTGAAATCTTTTTAAAAAGCTCTGTACAGGATATTCACTATCTGAAAGATTTAAACAGTCTTTCCATAATAGCATTTGTAGACTGTGTTTCATAGTAACTACCATAACATTCACAGTGTTTAAGAGGACAGAGAAGCTGACATGAAAAGATAGTAATTCATGAAGACTTGGCTTCACAGTGTGTGTATAATCCTTCATGCTCTCAATGGTACCATAACCCCTGTGCCCACCAGAACAAAAGAAACTGAATTGGAAATTGTGGGAGCTGGGGAATGTTCCATTGCCAGTGCAACACATGGCCCATAGGCCTTGTCAGGACTTAGTTTGAGGTCCTTTATTCTTTCTGACAGATGTGAGGTAAGTTCTATGAGGTGGAAGTCATTACTCGAGTGAGGGCAATGTCAGATCAAAAGTAACCAGTGATCAAACAAGGTAAAGGGTCTGTGGAAAATAGGCTTGCTTTCTGGCTTTGACACCTGCCTGATCAGGGGTGAAAATGTGTCTTGTGTGTCAGGTAAAGTAGATTTTCTTTGATGTACAGTGAATGGAAAAAGATGGAAAGTGAATTGGAGACAGGAAGATTCTGATTTCCTTTTTCTTCTGCAACTATTAAGTCTGCTTTTGTTACAGGATTCTGATATTGGCTGTGCTTTTGTTGTAAGGTTTGTGAATAACCCCTCAATAAATTGTGAGATGTTCATGCTTGGGCAGCATACCTAAAGTGTCTTGGAAATGCTAACTAAAATTATACATGCTCTTCTTATTGCTGATGAAAATAAGGTATATAAACTTTTAAGAAAATAATAATCTATATCTTTCTGCTGCGAGGAAGAAACAGTGTTGTGGAATTGACTTGTAAAACTACATTTTGGGGGAAATCTTTGGCTACGTAGGTAAGTTTGTGTCAGAAGATATGCTTTAGATCAAAGTAATCATGCAAAACATTATACTGTAAAATACATGAAAGTCACTGAAGCCGGAAAATTTAGTGAATTAAAAACACCCCTTATAATCGGATGGAAATATTTTCTGGTGTAAATTTTAATGAAAAAAATCCAGTAAACTAATTTTTTATCTGGTCCTTTCTCTGCTATCCTCCAGAATCTAGAAATTGGAAAACATATGCACAATGTGTCACTTAGGAAAGGAAAATTAAATAAAGGATCCATTCATATGTGGTTCCTCTTTTTACAGGAGTTACTTTCTTTTATGATACCTATTATTCTACTCCCATTCAAACCTTGAATGGTTTTCTAGCCCTCTATTGGCTAGTGGGAGTTAAGGGAAAGGGAAATCAGTTTCCCCTTCCTCCTATTACCTTGGTCCAACTCCATAGTTTGGGTTAATAAGCCAGATATCTCATCTTTTGATGTCATTAGTGCATTTTGTTGCATAAGTTTATTCTGTTGAAAATAAACATACAGATGTTTGAAGATAAGTACATCTTTATTTGGGCTTCGGAGCAAATATAACTTCAGTGTAATGTTGTTCACCTTGTTATTACCGATTAAAGTCCTCATACCCATGCTTTGCAGTTGCTTTAGTTTCTTGGTTTTCTTTATAAGCCGTTCCAAATTTGAGGTATTCTAATTATTTAATCAGGAGCTTATTAAGACATGAAGTATTATTGGCAAGGTATTCCTATTCAGAAATAGTTGTAGCTAGTGAACCAGATGGTAAAAGAACTTCAGGTGATAAAGCAGAATCAAAGGATACTACTAGCATGCTATGAGCCAGTGTTATAAAAGACTGAAATTGTCATTGAAAAGAATCTGCATTTTAAATATATTTACTTTCGTCCTCATGTTTTGTGTTATATGGGCGTAATACAGGACTAAAAATGGTGATCCAGTAACCTTTCTTTATTGTTGTAGAATCTTGCTGCTTTATTTTAAGTGCCTTCTTGACAAGAAGGATCTATTTTTGTGAGTAGATATCTTTACCATTTACCTGCCTGTAGCTTTTCCTTGACACTATCCCTGAAGGGAAGAACTTGGAAGATTTCTAAACAATCAATTGCGCACAAACTTCGAGATTGCTGTAAATCACTATAACATAATAAAATGATACAATAAAGAAATGTTATGCTTTTAATTGGATTTTAATTGTAAGCAGAGTATAAATGAAATCACTATTTTACAGAATTATGGTAGTTTCCAAGCAACTAAGAATGAAAAGCTATGAGACACAGAGGTAGAGCTAATAAATATTCATGGCTTAAGGAGAAAGTAATGTAGATCATTCTTTTTTAATTTAGCCCTCTTTAAAAAATTCCACAAAATTAATTTTTGAATGTATCAAATGTAACAAAAATGCTTCTCTCATTTTCTCTAATCTTACCATATTGTCAGAGAAGATTTAAGGTGTGGGGGGGAATTCTAGTTCTGTGGAAGCATTCACCCAGATGTTCTTACACTATCCTTATAGATCTTTCCTGTCAGCATAAGGAGTGAGAAGCCGAGAGAAAGGACCCCATGGTCTTCACAATCAAAATGCTTCTGTCTGCAAGAGAATAAAAAACAATAATTGCTTGCTTATTTTTCTTAGGGAACTAAGTTATAATTAGGTTAGGGAAGAGTTCCTGCATCTGGAGTGCTTATGTTACCTAGTGTTGTAGAAACACTATAGAGACCTTGAAGAGACATCAGCATTACTGTGTAATATCAGCATGATAAACTATTTCTATTCAAAGTAGAAATGGAAACAATAGAAAATGTTTTTTTAATGCATGAGTACAACAACAGATGATTAACTGATAGTCGTCATTAGTTAATTGTCATAAAAAGAGAATGCTGCTATGAAAAAGGCAGCAACCTAGAATGATTTTTCAGTTTTGATCATGGCTTTAGAAGGCATAAAATCAACAATATGTATCTAAAGAATTTACCTTATGTAATTTTTGTAACATGCATTTCCTCAGAAATAATATTTCCAATATGAGACACCTTATTTTATTGTAGTGCTTGTAATAGCTTTATTACATTTGTAGTTAGGGAAATAGTATAATAGAGGACTGAAGAGATGTCAGTATTATAGTACTTATCTAATTTCTTGTTATGCACTGTTTATAGTAAGATAGGTAGATAGGAATGGCCTAATTCCCTGTTAAAAGTTAACAGGAAAAGTTAACTTAAAAAAAAAAGTAATTGTAATTAAAACTCACTTTTGCAACAATATTGCATAGCATGTAGTTTATCAAAGCACGTAGCAAAACTGCTAGAATGCATATAGTACTGTAGCCCACAATGAAAGAACATATCTTACACAAAATAGTGAAAGAAAATTGTGAAAATGTTCAATTTGATAAAGTATTATGTATTAATATTTTAGAAGGCCTTGTTAACTATAAAAGTTGGGATCAGTTTCAAGAATATGTATGTGTTTCAGAAGTGATTGTTAGATGCTTTTCTGGTAAGCTTTTTTCACTACCCAATTAGATGGTATAATGGTAATGCACCGTTTTTTCATGAAATTTAATATCTTAGTGACTTCATTTTCACATATTGTAGGGAACCTGAACATGAAAAAGCTTTAAAAAGGAAAACATAGGAAAATATAAAAGTTTAGGACAACAAGGATAACCAAGGTTTCCTATATAGAGATATAATTTTACGAGAACAATTGTATTAAATTCATATGCCATTGACAAACATATTACCTATATAGTGTACCAAGTGACTAAGTTAAAGAAAATACAATATTGAGCATATATTTCCTTCTGAAAAAAATTAATATATGTTGGTGTATGTGTAATTTATCATTAGATATACTATAAATTCTGCCTCTGTTGTGCTAGTAGAGCAGAACAGAATATACTTTTAAAAAGTAAAGCCTAATGAACTTAAATATTAAACATTCTTAGTTAAATTGTAGTTTAGTATGTAATTTTAAAATTAGCTGTTGTGTATATGCTTTTTTGCCATAGTTCTTTTCATTATTTCTATTTATACATGGAGTGATATTATAAAGCAAGTAAATGTCATAAGAAATACTGTTTTTATTTTAGATTTCATGTTTGGCTTTATTAATCAGAAACAGGATTTTTCTAAGAACTATGTTCAGTGAAATAGGTTTGCCGTAATAATTTATCTTCATTTCCATATTCAGTTCTATAAACCTAGAAATGATTATATTCCAGAAATCAGAAATCACGATTTGTTGTATTTTATTTACAGTTATCCTTTGTTTTTACTCTTGATATATACAATACTCTTAATTATTACTAGTAAATGATGTGTTCAACTTTTTAAGTACAGATAAGAATAGCATAGAGACAATAGCTTCACTTTAAACACTTTTCAGATCATTTTATCCAAGTTTTAAACTGAAAATCTTCAATGTTATTTTATTTTAAGGAGCTTTTTGATAGATTTAGTTTTAACTGAAAGGGCTGAAGCTCCTTGACTTTTCTCTGCTGCTATAATTGTACTGGTGCACTCTTGCTGAATTTATTTTATCTTGCAGAATCAAAGTAGCTGCAATATGGAGAAGTATTGTCAGAGCACACAATGGAAAGAGAATATCAGTTTAAAGTTCACTCATAGCTACTCACTGGTGAAGAGAAGAGACAGATTCAGTAAAAAGTAGATATGTCAGTAAATTGAGAGAATAGATTGTGATGTGTTTGTATAAGAGAGCAGCTAGGGCACAGTTGATTTCCTGAATACAGTAAATCATCTTCAGCATTCTATTATTTTGCCCTTAAAATACAGTTTTCCATTCCCAAAAGAATGTAAGATGGGCATTTCATATATTTAAAAAATTATACTGAAGAAAGGTGCTGCTTCTATTTTAGTTTTACTTTTTCATTAAAAACATAGTTTCTCATATAGTGTTGCTGCTTTTAGATACATGAATTCCTATAATATGAAATAATTTGTCTTATTTTAACAATAAATATTTAATTTCAATAAATAAGCATAACTTACATTTTATAACAAAAAATAGAGCACCATATAGAAAATATTGTCAAACAGATCTACAAATAGTCAAATTGTATCAAAATGTTATTGAACTGTTTAATTTTAAAATTATTTTATTGTTTAGAGTACACTGGCGTTATTTGTTTTCTCTTGCCATGACTGGTTTTTGTTTCTTATAGAAATAGTATTATGCAAGAATAAGTACTCTGTTAGAATAAATGTCTGGAGTTCCAAATTGCAAGTATATTTATGTGCATTCAGATGTAATTATATTAATGGTTCAGAGTAGTCTTAGCTTCATATTTGAATAAAGGTGATAACTTTAAATTATGTTTAAAGTTGATTTTTCTGCCTTAATACATTAAGAAATCTGCTCTTTTTCTATTGTGTTAACGGAATCGGAAGATTATAGGAAGCCTTGGTTAGTGTTATTATGCCAAGTAATTTTTACAGAAAACAAGCTCAATGTTCTTATCATTAATATTATTGATACGTAGTGATATTTTATTACATAGTTTAAAAAAATCAGCAATATCATAGGATTTGGGCCAATGACTTTAGAGATATATGTGGCATACAATACAGTTTTTTGTGTTTGTTCAAGGTAAAATGTTTGCTTTATTTTCCATTTTTCTAATCCTGGCAGTATATGTCAACATTTTATTTCAAAAATTATAAATTGACAGACATCTCAATGGAACATCAAACATTTAACATATATGCTACATAATATCAAACATTTGCTGAAATGGAATGTTATAAGAATAATATGAACAAATATGAAATATTTTTTCAGATGTTCAGAAATTCAATTCTGGTAAAGATACAGTTTATGATGTATATAATGTTTAAAAATAAATATTTACTTTTTTGGATATTGAGATAAAAGGAAAACTTATTGTACAAATTAAAGAAATAACATGGTAATTCATTTAAGGAAGATAGAATCTATCATATTTTTTCTCCTGATTAATTTATACCTCATTCTATTTCAGATATAGCATAGTGGTAATAAAACTTTCTTATTAGGCTGATTGTCTTTCTAACTCTGTTTATATGTTTTCATTCCATTGACTTATTTTTGTTCAAATATAAAGCATTTGGTATCTAATGAAGCTAGTTTAACGTTACCGTCACATATTTTCACTAAGCAGTCTGTTGATCATAGCAATTTTGCAATGCTATTGTAATTTTAAAATTCACAATAATTAATGAATGATGATGACCACTATTATTCGTGATTATTTTGTGCATTTTTTTCTGTAATGGAGGCAAAAAACAGACAGCACGCCTTCAAGTTCAAATTTTTTTAAGTAGCATCAAAACAATTGTCCAGTGAATTTATATTTTGTTACTAAAAAGCCACTTAGAGGACTGTTAGGGATCATGGAGTTGAAACCTAGAGATCTAGCATTTCAACATTCACTCGATATATTCTCCATTTAGAAGATTGCTAATGGTTATTTAAGAACTTTTATATATAATAGTGATAATAATAATATATTTTTGAATTCATGGCTTGACATTGTATCAGAATTCAGAATTTGTGTAATCTTTTAAATTTTGTGTTCTTGAGAGAAATGTCTCGCTACTAAATCATATTCAACTATTTTTTAAAAAATCTTGAGACATTTCAAAATTAAGTGAGCAAATAAATACCCAAACCATATTTCATTCTGTATATAGTTTTGCATCTTGCAAAACTCAATTTTGATATGTAGTCGCATCCTATTCTTCTGTTTTAACCCAGTACATTCTGGGACTTTCTTATGGGCGTTAGCAAAGCATGTTGGCATTGCTTTGAACAATAATTTATAGTTTTGCCAGATAGAACTCTTTATAACAAAATAGGACTACATTTGTTATAAAATAGGAGAAATTTCTAATTCTATCTCTGTGAATACAATAAATTGTATGGGCTCAGAGACTGCATATTTTATATGAAGTTTCTCAATCTATTGAATCTTTTACATAAGAATATAGCAGATTTTCCTGGATATTAGATGTCTGGTAGCTACTGCACTAAAATTGCTTTCCATTCTTTAGTAAATATAGGTAATTACAACAAACATTCATTTATTTGTATGTATGTATGTATGTATGTATGTATGTATGTATGTATGTATTTTCTTAAGTTTTCGCGGGTACTTACATGTATGCTGTTCAGCTTCGTTCAGGTATTATCCCACGTCATTGTAGTTGTGTTTTTAAAGTTGTAGCAACGTTTCGGCAGAATCTCATCTGCCATCATCAGGCTTCTGTATTGGGTTCATCTGACGAACACACACACACACACACACACACACACACACACACACACACAGAGGGTAAGTTGGTAAAATACGTTATTTCTGTATGCAGGCATGTAGGCAGCAGTACAACTTATTCTTATTGTTTTTTAATAGTTTTCAGTTATTATTTTTCTGTTTAATAAAATTTCAGCACAAGAAAACTTGCCAACAAAATATAAAAATTATGCTATGTTATATATCTCAGCATAATTAATAGTCCTGTGCTTGCAAATATATGTGCATATGTTTACATAGATAAATCAGTGTACAACAACAGGTTGGATTGGATTTTTGTGAATACATATGTATTTCTAATACATACAGAAAGATTAAATACTGACAGAAGTGGAATTCCTTAAGTCATCTATTGTTGTCAGCAGGCTATCCTAGAATTTGTAGTTTGTGATCTCCACCTATGGAGGAAAGGCTTTTTGTTGGGGCTTAAAAACTACAGTGACACAAAAGGAAGGGAAAATTCAACCACTTAGTGCATTTATTTTTGTTCAAATGTATACTATTCATACTGTGGGAAGAAAAAAAATAGGCTATTGATCTATTAGATTCAACAAGGCCTTTGGATGATAGCAGACCTCAGAATAAAAGAGACATGAACCAAAGTTTTAGATAGGATGATTTCAAAATGTACCAGAATTATTTATAATCCTGCTGAGCTGTTGCTGTTGAATGTGATTTTGCAAAGTACAGAGTTTTGAAAACCATGAGAAATAGGGAACAAAAAGTAGCCGATAGATAGAAGTTTGAGATGTACACGGGTATATGTGGAGACTGACTGTCAATAAGAAAGAACAGATAAATAAGTTGTGAAATACGTGCAGAAAAGGATAAAAAGAATGTTTTGGGATGTGTTCAGGGCCACTGGCCATGGCTACTCCTTGCCGGACTCAGCCATGTCAGTGGACTTCACTGTTTATACTGTTTATTACTGTTATCACTGTTTATTACTGTTTATATTTTATGCTAAATTGTAGGTGTCTTAATGCTGTAAGTGGTTTTAAATGTTTCATAGAAAATAAAAATTTTAATAGATGAAATAATCAGGAAACTGCTAAAAGTAGATATGGACACTTTCAAATACGAATGAACAGTTTATACCAGTGGTGGGGTTCAATTTTTTTACTACAATTCTGTGAGCATGGTTTGGTGGGCGTGGCGGGGGAAGGATACTGTAAAATCTCCAGTCAGAGGTAATATTTGCCAGTTTTCTGAACTACTCAAAATTTCTGTTACTAGTTCTCCAGAACTGGTCAGAACCTGCTGAATACCACCTCTGCCTTATACATTTTTTAAAAAAAAATACTAGTTATAATAATGTAAATAATGGTTCTTTGCATAATATATTGACTGTTACATCAAAACCACCATAAAATATTGTTCAAATCAATTTCAGAAATTTCCCAGTAGGGAAATTAAAGCTAAGAAAAACAATATTTGTCTATATCTAGTTTTTTATTAACTAGTAGGTACCACTTTATTCCGATATTAATTTAAAGTATAGGTTCTTAAGATTTTGTGCTATGGACCTCTTGAAGTGTCTAGTGAAGTCTATGAACCTATCTCAGAAAATGTGTTCAAATGGATAAAACTAAATAGTGACAAGTTGTATCAATTCTATTCAAATTCATTCCCTTCCCCCAAAATCTATCAATGGTAGTTTAAGAAAGTTATCTATCACATTAAGAAGCTCTTATTTAGAGTTTGTGAATTTATTTAAGAACATTTATAAACTATAATCCATGTGGATTTGTGGCAACATAAACTAATTTATGCCTGGTAAGGTATAATACATAAAAGCAAGACAATTTCATAGGTTTAAAAATAAGGGAGGAAAGAAAGAGCCTCATTTATTTATTTCATGAATTTATAAGGCTACCCAAGAAACAATGAGACTCTAAATGCTAATAAACAATTTAGAAAAAATAACAACAAAATATATCATTAAAAATAAACAGCACTGTTAAAGGCTGAGAAGCTTTCTGTTTTTTGGCTACTCATTTCTTTGGGCACCTTTTTTACTTTTTGCCTGAAAATGTGTTGGAGACCTTGGTATGGATATTTTCTTAGGGCAAACTTTAGCTTAACATTTTGTTCTGATACAATATTTTTCAGTTATATATTTGCTTTTGCTTCAAGAAGCTCTGCTTTTTGAGAATTGCTTTTTTCTTAGGAGTAACTCCTCCAAATTTTGGATCCCATTCTTAACTCTCCAAGCTATAAGATTATCTTTCTCTAATTTAAGAATTTAATCTGGCAAGTTATGTTTCTAGGTTTTCAAGTAGTAGTATAGGAATTACTGTACCTCTCCAGCCTGTTCTAAAACAGCTTGGATCACAACCTGGAACTGCTTATTTTGTGTGTGTCCATTCCCCCCAAATTTCTGTTTCTTGTGTGTGCACATATGTGATTGGGACTGCTAATTTCTCACGTATTTTTTGGTGAAAAGACTTTTTTCTGATAAACCACTACAGATGGTCCTCGACTTACAACAACAGTTCATTTAGTGACTGTTCAAAATTACAACAGCATTAAAAAAGTGACTTATGACTATTTTTAGTTATAACTGTTGCAGCAGCCCCATGATCATGTGATCAAAATTCAGATTCTTGGCAACTGGTTCATATTTAGGAGAGTTGCAGTGTCCCAAGATCATGTGATCAACTTTCACAACTTTTTTGACAAGCAAAACCAATGAGAAAGCCAGATTCACTTAACCACCGGGTTACTAACTTTAACAGCTGCAGTGATTCACTTAATAACTGTGGCAAGAAATGTTGTAAAATGGGGCAAACAAATTTCTCACTTACCAACAGAAAATTTTGGCTCAATTGTGGTCATCCGTGGAGGACTGTACTGATTCCTACCCTTATCCATAGGTTTCACTTAGCTATATCTACTTTTGAATTTATGAACACTTTTGGTAATTAGACTTTTGCTTCTTCTACAGAGTTTGCAAAATTTGCTGAATCTTATTAGCATGGCATGTATGCAAATTCCTTACTTTTCCTCCTTATTTGCCTTGGTTTGATTCACAAAACTGTAATGTGTCATTGTATACGACTTCTAAAACTAGGCTATCATAGGTTTTAGGATGTTTGTGGGATCTGATCCAACATAAATTCAAAACATTTTTGTGGATGCTTTTCTTAAGGCCCTGTCCCACTGCACCAACGGATGCAAAGAGGATGTAAAATGTTTAAAAAAGCATGCCATCCATTGGAAAACTCTATGCATCTGTTGTGTACTCATTGCATACGTGTTTCACACGCTCTATCCGTCGAGCATCTGTCCACTGCGATTTCATCTGCGCAAGAAGTTCTCAGCTGTACAAAACTTTGTGAACGGATGAACTTTCCGCCGTGTACGATGTAAATCCGTGACATACAAGCAACAAACATTCTATGTCCGTTTATCATCTGTTAAATGTCCGCTGTATCCTCGCTGCATCCTCTGGGCATCCTCACAAACAACTCACATCCGCTGCAGCTGAAAACGGAAAGAGGGAGGAAAGAGGGTACATGGAAAGTCTATACATCGTTAGTAGCACAGAAATAGAAAGGATACGCTTGCATCCGATATACATCCGCACGGCATCCCCTTTCTTTCCTTTAGGCAAACATGATGCATCCGCTTCATCCGCTATGCGTCCGCTTCGAAATTCTCCCCCGGAACCCCTTCGGAGGTGTCATCCGCTTCCATCCGCTTTCATCTGCTAGGCTTCCTATGAACATCCGTTTAACATCCCCGCTACATACTACCCACGTCCATTCTTTTCCGTTCTTTTCTGTTCTGTTTATGCAAATTTTTACCACTTTTGGGAGCGGATGACAACGGATGGAGCCACCCCCGAAATTTTGCTCGTCTGCTGTGTCCTTTAGGAATATGTTTTGCATCCGTCAGCCAGTGGGACCAGGCCTTTAACATGAGAAAGCAAATAATACAGGTTTGTACTATCAGTTCTTAAGCCCGTCACACTGCACCAACGGATTCAAAGAGGATGTAAAACATTAAAAAAAGCTTGCCATCCGTTGGAAAACGCGATGCATCCATTGTGTATTCACTGCATACATTTTTCATACTCTCTATCCGTCCAGCATCCGTCTACTGAGATTTCATCCGCTCAAAAAGTTTTGAGCTATACAAAACTTTTTAAGTGGATGAAGTATCCAACGTGTCCGTTGTACATCCACTACGCATACGAGGAACATCCGTTATACGTCCGTTGTCATCCGTTACACGTCCGCTATATCCACTAGGCATCCGCTGTGCATCCGCGCAACTCAAATCCGCTCCAGCGGAAAACGGACACAGGGAGGAAGCAAAACGGACGTGGAACGGACATGCAGCATTAGTAGCACGGACGTAGAAAGGATGAAAGCGGATGCAGCTTGCATACAAAGTATTAAAATGGAAAAAATGTTTGTATAGGGGACGTATCTTGGATATTTAGGATGTCTGCAGGATTCCTGGAGGATGCGGAAGGACACCTAGCGGAAAACCTATATTTCCTATAAAAAGGGGGAGGAAATCATCTGGATCTCACTTTCAGTCCAGCAGCCCTGGTGTGCAGACCTCTTCAGCCTTGCTCTTGCTCTTCCACAGCATCCATTCTTCTCCACCATGGATCATTGCACGCTCCTTTTGATATCCGCCATCATTCAACACCAGAACCAAGCCCTCTTCAGGCTCTTTCACGTTTTCTACGCAAGGAGAAAGAAACGTTCAAGAGCTGTGTGGGTCTGACGATGGATCGGGAGAAGAGCGGAGTTTGGACTGTATGACAAGCTGATGGTGGAACTGGGGAACGAAGACACTCGTGCATTCCAGAACTTCATGAGGGTGCCGCCAGCCATGTTTGACGAAATTGTGGAGCGTCTGAAAGCCAGGTTGATCAAGCAGAGCACCAACTTCCATCCCAGCCTGGACCCTGGACTGAAGGTGGCACTGACTCTGCGTCACCTGTCCTCCGGGACCACGTACAGAAACATGCAGTACACCTGGAGGGTGCCACACAATACCATCAGCATTGTGGTCAGAGAAGTGGTTCAGGCCCTCATCGAAGAATACCTGGAGGAGCTCCTCCAGTGTCCCTCCACTGGGCAAGGCTGGAGGAAACTTGCAGAACAGTGGCATCAGAGGTGGAACTTCCCCCACATCTTTGTAGCCATAGATGGGAAGCACATGGCCTGCAAAGCTCCAGTCAAGTCAGGGTCCACTTATTTCAACTACAAGGGCTTCTTCAGCATCATCCTCTTCGCCATGGTCGATGCTGACTACAAGTTCATGTACATCGATGCTTCAGGCAACGGGTCAGCTACAGATGCCCAGGTATACAATGCCAGTGACCTCAAGGAGGGGCTGGAATGCAACCTCATCATGGGCTTCCCAGATCCAGACCCTCTGCCCAATGACACACAAGATGTGCCCTACTTCATCGTGAGGGATGACGCCTTCTCCCTCAGAACCTACCTCATGAAGCCCTACACTTCCAGATGCCTCACCCGTGAAGAGAGGATCTTCAACTACAGGCTGTCCAGGGCAAGGCGGGTGGTGGAGAACGCCTTTGGCATCCTGGCCAACAGGTTCCAGGTACTTCTCACCACTATGCAGCATTATCCACAGACGGTGAGGAGCATCGTGGAAGCTTGCTGCATCCTGCACAATCTCATGTGCACCCGCTACCCAGTGTTGCAGAACAGGCTTGTGGACCACCAACAAGGCAATGGGGACATGGAGCCTGGTGAATGGAGGCAAGGGTGAAACCCGATCGACACTGTGGATGTACCAGGCCCCAACAGAGCTTCACGTGAAGGGAAGAAGCAGCGCAACCTCCTGAAACACTTGTGCAACTCCCCAGCTGGAGCAGTGGAGTGGCAAGACAGGATGGTAGATGCTTAATGTTTGCTTCCTTGAGACTGTCTCATCACACTGATGACATTGTGCTATGTATGTTGAGTGGCCTTACAATGAATAGGGCATTAATAGAGTTTTGTTTATGTTGAAATGTGTGGATCAATGATTAAATTGTTATTGATAATAAAGGGCCATAAGTGTGGCACCTGGGAGGGTGGACCATACAGTCCCACTATGCTTGCACTGGAAGCTTATCTATCCCATAGCTATTACCCATCCCACAGCTATTACCCATCCCATAGGTATCCCTGCCCATCCCACAGCTATTATCCATCCACAGGTATCCCTGCCCATCCCACAGCTATTACCCATCCCACAGGCATCCCTGCCCATCCCATAAGCATGCAAAGGCTTAACCATTTTCTAAAAGTTTCCACCAAGACTTTATTAAGTAAAAGAAATGAACCAAGTGTCTGAAGCAAAGAAAACCTTTATTAATAACAGTAAAGTGTAGGACTTTTTTAAAAAGCAAAAAGAACCAAGAAAAGTGTCCCAAGCAATGATAAAGTCAACCGGTAACAACTCAGTCTCTGGCAATGTTCTCAGTCACTCTGAGGCATGTCCATGGTCTCAGGTGTAAAGGGGACAGGGACTGTGGAGGTGGCAGTGGCTGGAGTGCTGGTCTGAGGCGCCATTGGGGTGCCTGGCCCCGAGAGGACAACAGGAGATGGTGTGTTCAGGAAGCTCTCAGAAAGCTGGCTCAGTCCTGTGAGGTTGAGAGGCCCTTTATCCAGGACCTGGGATGTCAGGCACAGGACCGATGACAGATGTTCTTAGGCTGGGCTTGGCTGTGGGGTGGAGGAAAGAGGAGTGTAGTGGGGATGGCTAGTGTGCAGCTGGGTGAGGTGAGGCGTCTGTGGCATGCGAGGAAACATCTGTGGCGGTGGCATCTGTGGTGTCGGTGGCATCTGGCGTCGGTGGCATCGGTGACATGGGTGGCATCGGTGGCACCTGTGGCATCCGAGGAACCTGTGCCTGGACTGGGAAGGGCTGCCTGTGCTGCTGGAACTCCTGGTAGCCATAGCCCTGGAAGAAGAGGGCCTGTTGAAAGCCTTGGAAGGGCTGTGACATCGGCTGGGGTGGAGGAACAGACCTGGAGTGGGTGGGAGCAGGTTCAGCTGGGCCTGGAGGGTGGTGCAGCAGCGCCGTGATCCGCTCCTTCATCACCTGCTACTGGGGCTCGGGCATGTCCATGAGGGTCTGGGTCACGTAGGTGAGGAAGGGCTTGCGGGTTTGAGGATGGAATTTCGAAGTGTACCAGATGAGAGAGGAGATCTGCTCTGTTCTTGATGGTATCCCTGATCTTCAAGAGGACAGTGTGGCTCTGTCCCTCCGGTCTGCCTCTCTGCCTGCTTTCTGTGGAGGTGGAGAGGAGGGTGGGTGTGGGTTGGTCCCTGGTGGTCGCTGCTACTTCTTGCTCCATGAGTGTGAAAGAATCCTCCACATCCTTCGGCACAGGGTGTGCAGTTCTCAGGGGGGTCTCTGTCACGGGGTGCTCTGTGGACACCTGCCCAGACAC
This sequence comes from Laticauda colubrina, assembly GCA_015471245.1. Classification (NCBI taxonomy): domain Eukaryota; kingdom Metazoa; phylum Chordata; class Lepidosauria; order Squamata; family Elapidae; genus Laticauda; species Laticauda colubrina. Next base: position 77,888,278 of record BLBF01000004.1, read on the forward strand.
GGTTGCTGTCTCTTGGCCAGAAGAGGACTGGCTGTCTGTGGGCTGCCTGAGAGTGAGGGTAGACAGAGGGGCTGCTCCTCAGTGGCGGACCTCACCCTCCTGGAAGCTGCACTTTGCCATGACATAGGGCTCCCGGTCGGTGAGCTTGACCGCGGCCTGGCCAGACTTCTTCAGGTGCAGCTTCCCGTACCTGGTGTGCATATGCTTCCACCACCCGAGGAGGACATCTGAAGTGTAGCTCAGGCTCTCCACCTTCTGTCTCCAAGCCGCCTGCTCTCGCTTGGTGTCTTGATAGAGCCTGTGGCCCTTCCTCCACATATACTCGTTCTCCCTCAGCCACTCCAGCACCTCCTCCTCATGCTCCTCTGCGATGGAGTACTGCTTCCTCTCTCCCTTCTCCTTCTCCTTGCCTTGCCTCTTCCTCCCTCTGGCAGGTCCTTCAGCATCAGGGCTTTCAGGGCTTTGGGGCTGGTCCACCACAGCAGCAGCAGGAGAAGCAGCAGGAGTAGCAGTACCAGCAGATTCAGCACCAGCAGAGTCAGCACCAGCAGAAACACTAGCACCAGGAGCAGCACCAGCAGAAGCACCAGCACCAGCAGAGTCAGCACCAGCAGCAGAAGAAGCAGCAGCACCAGCACCAGCAGCAGAAGAAGCAGCACCAGCAGCAACAGAGTTAGCGCCAAGGGGTGGGATGGTGGATCTTTCCCTCTTGCCAGGGCTGGCAGAAGATGGCACAGGCTTCCTCTTCTTCCCCATGATGAAGATGTCTCTGATGAAGATGTGTCTGGCAGCAGGTCTTTCCTCTGAATGCTGGCCTCGTGCAAGCTGCCTCCTTTTATATCCATGGGGCTGACTCAATGCATCCTCCCCGCATGCTCAGTGATCCGCTAGGCATCCACTACGCATCCACGTCATCCGCTACGCATCCGCTCTGCATCCGCTACGCATCTGCTACGCATCCGCTCTGCATCCGCTTCATCTGCTCTGCATCCGCTCTTTCTGTTACCCGTCCGCTTTGCTCTGCTCCCCTGGAAGCCCTGCAGATGTGCCATCCGCTTCCATCCACTTTCATCCGCTAGGCTTCTGTTGAGCATCCTTTTTACATCTGCGATACGTCCTCCCTCCGTCCGTTCTTTTCCGTTCTCTTTCTGCAAATTTGGGGCACTTTTGAGAGCGGATAACAACGGATGGAAAATTTGCTCATCCACTGTGTCCTTTTTACATACGTTTTGCATCTGTCGGGCGATGTGACCTGGCCTTAATATTCCTTTGCAAGAGGCATTTACAACTAGGTAAGCAACTCTATTTTCCATCTTGTCTACCTCTAATGAACCAAAAGGTTGAGTTATTCTCTCCTCAAAAGCATTATGAAATAAAGGATTCTCCACTGTGTGTGGAAAACCTCTTGCTTCTGATAAAGCTTGTCTCATTATATGTGTAGTCATGTCAGCTAACTGCAATCATGGTACTTCTATTTTCTCCACTCACTTCCTACTTAGATATAAGAAAGGTTAATTATGGTGACTGATTTTCTTCCCCTAGGACTGGGGGTTGTTTTCTTCAAGGTACCTCCTTTTTTCAATAGTCTGGACTCCTACTCATCACCACTTCTAAGAATTTCAGTCTGAGTTCACCTGGAAACTACAAATCTTCAACAACTGATGCTGTCTAGTGTCATCTTGGTTTGCTATTCATTCCACCTCCATAAACTCGCTCTGTTTGCCCACATTTCTTCTTTCACAAGTCCCTTTCCTAATACTCTACCTCCTTACTGGGTCAGAGTAGCCTTTCTTTCATTTGTGGGAAATTCTGTTCACGAAACATCTAAAAGAACTTTGTTCTATCTCCTGTACTTGGGTTGCACCTCTCAGGTGACAAAAATGAGATATCTGGATGTCTGAATTTCTCTGTAACAAACTCCCAGAAAGAAATGGACTCCTACTTGCTGTAGCAAACTGTTTTTTTTTTTAATTTGAATGTCGAGTAAAGTAAAAAGTTAGTGATATCCACTGCGGCCTTTTAATCTAAATTTCCTACAGAGAAGTACAAACATTTTTATCAGAAGCAACAGCTGATAAACTAAGTGCCTTATCTTTGCCAGACTTTTTCATACTTCCACTGCAAAACAGAACCTTAGTTTTGACTGAATCCTAGTCCTCTTTTTTTTCCTTTAGAAGTTTTTTTTTAATCTCTTTTTGAAGTTCTTTTCTTGAAAGAAGACAATTTTCAGGTCAGCAGTGGAATGTTCACACAGAGGTTCTAACAACATCTAACATAATTGTTTTAAAGTTAGGGTTATGTTCCTCATCTTTCATACAGAGATATCTCTGCAAATAGTCATTGTTGGCAAGTGAAAAGGATGAAAGCAGGAAAAATCAGAAATGATTTAGTGATTTGATTTTGATTTGCAATCTTTTTGATGCGGATTTCTAATTCAGAAATTTGATCCTATGATATAGGATTTCTCAGCACTGCATGCAAATGAAGCATCAGAACTCACTTTCTGATTCAGATCAGAAGCTCACTTGATAATCCTTGACTTTAAATCACTGGTATACAATAGTCTGATGTAATCATTATGTTTGATTCACTTGTTCTATTTCCTTAGTTCCTTTTAGGTTACAAAATATAGTTTTTACTTTAAATATTTTAAAAAGAGGAATAACAATTGTATGCATATCAGGCTGCAAACTTTCTGACTATACTAATATAATTATGTATTATTTAAAAAGAAGTTCTTTCTGAATATAAATGTTTATGTAAATGTCATTTTTTGTGTAAACATCAATTTTTAGTTTTCCAGTGTTCTTTTTTTTCATTTTACTTGCATGAACATCTCTACAAGTAAATGCATGAAGTATATGATAAATGAGGACTATTTGGATACAATTTGATATTTTACCAAATTAATTTAATAACTGGTCTGATACAGGTCATCCGCCTGTACTTTGAACTGATTTTAGTGAAATTTAACATTTATTTTTTACATGAAACAAATATCTGTATTGTGGATTATGTAGTTAATGCCTTCTAAGTATTGACATTCTATTCTTTAAAGTCGTAACATTTTTACTATTTTGTTACATTTTGAAGCAGCTGTAATTCTATGTGAGTTTCTTAGCTCTATTTTGAATGTTTCTAACACTTTTGAATAATTCTTTCCTTTCTTTCATTAACTTTCTAGTAATAAATTCCATAGCTCCTTCCCTACTTTTTGCTCCTATCTGCCAGTTTAGATGCCATAGCTCACAAGCAGGGAATTCTCTGTCATGCTGCTCTAGAGTCCAGCATTAGGTATAACTCCACCCTCTTATGACCTGAACTGAGTCTGCCACTATAAAGGGTTCACCTCTGCTGAGAGCCCCAGCTCTTGGACATATGAGCTATTGTCTCTGGACTCTGTTAATTAGCATTCCTCAAAACAAAAGCATTGAAAAAAAGAATCATCAAGATTGAGAGAAGCTCTCAGAGCTCTGATAGAGCTTTGCTCACGAGGAGAGTGGGGATCTGCTCTCCTCCAGTTGCAGCTGCCTCAGCAATGCACTGACACGCAGACAGTTAGTGTGATCGGCCAAAACGCCACGGAACCTCCCTCAGACTTGCTAGAGGCTAATTAACATCACTACAGCCTCCTACACAGCTCTTCCTGGGCCGCACAGCTTGTAAAAACCTTCCGAGGCTACACAAGTCTTCCGGAAGATTTATTAGGCCATAAACTATCAAAGTTTTTCAATAGCTGCCCTTGTGGTCTCTGCAGCAATTAGGTCCGATCCCAACCAACCTCCCTTTTACTGCTGCATTGATTGGAGGGGCAGTCTTCCTTCTGTGAAGATATTAATCTGGCCATTATAAATTGCCAAATAAAGGCCACAGCATGAAGCCCCAGAGATTCAAAGGTGCAACAGGGATTATTGAAGGCCTCAAGGCCCCTCGCTCCATAGCTGGTGGCCATTTTGTGATCAAGTTCCTCTGGGTACCATTTTTTAGTGGACCCCGAGGCAGTGATCCTATCTCTCTCCTGGCCATTTAGCTCGGAAAACACCATCAGGAGGAGCTGACAGCACATCTGGTGTTTCTTCCTTCAGCAATGGAAATAGATTGGGCCCAGTCAGGACCATCAGCCATGCAGAGCATTCAGACCTCCCAAGCCCCCAAAAGGGTTATGAAAAGAAAACGACCACGAGGCCGTTCAGCCAACAGGGAGGCCACAGCAAAGATCAAGGCCAGGGTCCTAGCCCCCAAGAAGGTCTCCAAGTCTGAACTTAGGTCAGAAAAGAGAAGACATGAGGCTTTCGAGAAACAATTCACAAAAAGTGCTCAACAATTGCAAGAATTGCAGGCACAGAGAGGGCAGATGGAAGTCCAGCTAGCCATCTATGGAACTGGTCACCTGAAAGGCAGAATCAGGCCCTACCCCAGGACCTGAGTTTGTCAGGCCCTTCTTACAGGCAACCTACTTGGAACAGAGCTACACCTAACTCTCAGCAGGCTTTGCCCCTAGGGGTTTACAGGTTTAGGGAACAAGCTAATCTTATCCCTTTTGTGGCTGGGTATCAGATGATAGTTCCTCCCCAGGAGAACAGGCCCAAAGACATCCAGGAAATAGTTTCGGTGGCAGTCAGACAGGGCATTGCTGAAGGTCTCAAACACCCCCTCCATCCCCTGGGCGGAGGCTCGGGTATCCTTTCTTCCTTCTGTCAGAGTAATCCTCCCCCATGGAGGGAGGTTTCCACTTCGGAACCCATGTACGCCCCTTATCATTTTTATAGCTGGGAGGGACAAGATGACAGGGGATCCTCTTACCATTCTGAACAAGGTAGTTCCTCAGAGGAGGAAGAGGGGGAAATTAAAGACCCCTTCCTCTCCAACGAAGAGGAAACCAAACCAGAACAACCCTCCAAAACTGCTGTCTTTAAGCCCTCCTTGTTTCGGCCCTTACTTCAGAAGGCTCTGGTTACAGCCCAGTTAAGCCCAGAAAAGGTGGCCCTGGAACCACAGGCTAGCCCCTCGAGCCAGGGAGACGCACTATTCTCCATACCGGTGGTCCGAAATGAGGTTCTCCCATCTCCCTTGTTGTTCTTGGATGTAGTAAAGGACCAGTGTGAGAGGCCCCTGTCAGGGCCTTACCCTTCTTCCCAGGACAAGAGGTTCTTTAATGTAGGTCTCGCCTTGGCTATTGCATTAGCTCTCCCAGCAGTAGATTCCCCGGTAGTAGCCACCTTCGCTTCCTCAGGTACCCCTATGGAACCGGAGGATGTTTTACGACTGGAGGACAAAAAGTCAGAACGAACTCTGAAGCGCACATACCAGGTCTCAGCTTAGGCTGTGAAAGCTTCCACTGCACCCTCATTTTTTACTAGGTTGTCTATTTGCTGGTTGTGTTAACTTCAGGACAGAGTTCCCATTGCTGATGTTTGTTGGGGTCCCACCAGGACCCCAACAAAATAATAGTGGCAGCCGAGTTCACCGCCAACACCACTTTAAGCTCTGCCAAATTCGCCACAAAGGCAGTGGCCTCTGCTGTGGATGCGCAACTGGCAGACCGACTCCAAGCGTAAGTGGAAGTTGGCAGTGGTCCCTTGCTCAGGGGAAAACCTCTTTGGAATAATCTTAGAGCCGTACATGGTGGAAATATGAGACAAGAGAAAGGTGCTGTCTACTTCCTCCAAGGGGTCAGATTTTCGATGCACACATTCCCCAGAACACAAACCTTCAGGCCAGTCAACACCCCTCGCTTCAGTCGCAACCAGACAATGTATCCCTCTCATTGGGAACAACAGCAGGACCGCCAACCCAAACAACAACAATTCTTGGGTAAGCGAACTTTTTGAGGGGGAGGAGATCATTCATTCAGGTGCTCTAAGTAACTGCATCCACTCCCCTTGACCTTTTTATATCCAGATGGGAGAAATCAACAAACAATGCCTGGGTCATCAGTACAATATCATTGGGCCTTCAACTTGAATTTTTCTCCCCCCCCCCCCATCGTTTTTGTTAGCTGTCCTACCTCTCGTGACACATCTAAATGGGCCCTGATGGACTCAGCTATCCATCACCTGGTGTACATCAGAGCCATAGAAAGAGTTCCACGGGATCAGTGGGTGTTGGGCTTCTACTCCCACCTCTTTGTTATCCCAAAGGGGGGGTGGGGTGGAGAGCAATCCTTGATCTCAAGCTCCTGAACAAATTCATCCCATACAGGCATTTTAAGATGCAGACCCTACATTCTATTCTTCAGAGCATCTGAGAGGGCAATCTCCTCTCTTCCATAGACCTCACGGAGGCTTACCTCCATGTCCCAATTTGGCCTCCCCATTGCCAGTTCCTCAGTCTTTCTTATTGCAGTGAGCACTATTAATACCGGGCCCTACAATTTGGCCTTTCATCGGCACCAAGGGTTTTTACTAAGGTCCTGGCAGCATTGGCAGCCCTCCTCCAAGCCTTATCTATGAGGGTCCAATGCTATCTGGATGACATTCTGATTCAATCTACCTCCATCCAGGTGGCCGAACAAGATCTTCAAATCATGATGCAGGTGTTGCAGGAACATGGTTTCTCCATCAGCCTGATCAAGAGCCATCTTTTTCCAACGACCTGACTGTTGCACCTCAGGGTCATCATCGACACAGTCAGCTGGGAAGTCTTCCTTTCACACGACCGACAGAACAGCAGCAAAGAGTTGATCAACAGAATTCGACTAAGTCACTCCGTTCCACTCTACCTCCTGTCCCAGTTGCTTGGGAAGATGATCTCCTGCATTGAAATTGTTCCATGGCACGCCAACATGCACACGCCTTACAGTGGTTCCTCCTCCCCTTCCCAAGAGAGGGGATCAGTCATTCTGCCTGCAGGGTGCTGCTTTCTCCACAGGTGCTTCAGTCTTTTCGATGGTGATGGTCCCAGGCCATCACAAAGGGTTATCCCTTTATGGTGAGAGACAGAATTTTAGTAATCACGAACACCAGCCTCATACCCAGGGCCAGATGGCCCAAGCACACTGGCTGTCTTCAGACAGGTCCCTTCCCATCAGTCTCCTGGAGCTCGGGGCTATTTTTCTTACCCTGAGAAGTTCCTGGAACCTCGTGTCAGGGTCCCATGTGCTAGTCATGACAGACAATATAGCAGCCAAGGCTCATGTCAGCAGGCAAGGATCCCTCCAGATCCAGGGTTTGATGTGGGAGGCAGAACATCTAAGGAGATGGGCGGAGAGGAACCTCCTTTCTCTCAGGGCGGACCATATTTTGGGGGTCGACAACTCCCAGGCAGACTGGTTGAGTCGATCTCAAGTTGACCACTCGGAATGGAAACTCCATCCTCCCCTGTTCATAGAATTGTCCCACATTTTTTGTACTCCAAAGGTGGCTCTCTTCGGCACTCCCCAGAACGCACAGGTAAACAGGTTTTTTTCCAGGTTCCCAACCCAGGGAGCAGAGAGGACCAATGCACTTCGGAGCAGATGGCTCCCAGGTCTCCTCTACGCCTTTCCCCCCTTCCAATCATCCTGGCAGTCATCCGGAAGATGTTGGAGGAAAAGGCGGAGCTGATTCTGCTGGCCCCATATTGGCCCAGGAGACCCTTGTTTGTGGACTGGTAAACCTGTCTGTTCAGAGGCCTTGGAAAATTCTGGCCTCTCAGATCTTTTTCATTCAAGGGGCCCTTCTGCATCCAGAACCCCAATGGTTCCAGTTGACCGCTTGGCGATTGAGTGGAAGTTGTTGAAGGAGGCCAACTTTTTGGATAGTGTAATTAACACAATACAGCTTCACGTAAAAAGTCTACAACCCGACTTTACGATGACACCTGGAGGAAATTCAGTGACTGGTGCTCAGAGACAACCCAGAACCCCTCTTCAGCATCTGTTCCGGAGATCCTTCAGTTTCTCCAGGATGGGCTGGACAAGGGACTCACAACTAACACCCTCCTCAGGCAGGTAGTGGCCTTAGCTTCGGTAATTTCATGGGACAAGTACATCCCTCTCCCACCACCCTTCGATCCGCAGATTTCTGAGGGGAGCCTCAAATCTGTGACCACCCGTTTTGCATAGGTATCCTACTTGGGACTTGCCTAAGGTTCTCCAAGCTCGGTCCCTCCTTTTGAGCCTTTATGAATGGTAGGCCTCTGTATTTTAACTCTGAAGGTATCCTTCTTGGTGGCTATTACGTCAGCCAGGAGGGTGTCTGGATTAGCTGCCCTTTCGGTAAGGCCAGATTTGTGTATGTTTCATGACAACTGGGTGGTTTTGTGCCTGGACCCTTCATTTGTACCAAAAATTAACTCTTGGTTTCACAGAGCTCAAGGCATTGTTTTTCCTGACTTTTGTCCCAACCCCCAACATGTATTGGAACATCAGTGGCACACATTGGACGTGAAAAGGGCACTCAGGATTTATATCAAACAAACTGCACCTTTTCGCAAAGCTGAGTCAATGTTTGGGTCTTTTCAGCCTGTCTTCTTGGGGTCTAAGGCTTCATCTCCCATCTTGAGTAGGTGGATCAGAGCATGCATTTCTACTGCATATGAAACTCTTGGCTTGCCAGCTCCCACAAAACTGACTGCACACTCTTACCCAGTGCGCAGCGACTTGGGCAGCTTGGGCCATGCAGGCTCCAATCGAAGAAATTTGTAGAATTGCTACATGGACCTCGCCTTCCCCGTTCGTGCAACATTAACGGCTGGACTCCTTTGCATTTGCACAGGCTGCATTTGGACGAAGGGTACTCCAGTGGGTGGTTCCTGGGTCAGGTTAAGAGGACCAGCTGAGTCCCTCCCTTTGGCATGCAGGCTTTGGTATGTCCCAATGCTGGACTCTAGAGCAGCATAACGGAGAAGGGGTGTTGGTATGACTTACCAGTAGACGCCTTTTCTAGACACGCTGCGATAGAGTCCAGCCCCACCCTGTGGCCGTCTGGTCTAGTATTCTTGGGTAGGGAGGTGGTTGTATGCTCATTCTATTTGTTTATATTCCAGAGACAATCCTAGTCTGTCAAGATACTTCACCAGAAAAGCTGGGGCTCTCAGCAGAGGCAAACCTTTTATAGTGGCAGACTCATCTCACGTCATAAGAGGGTGGGGTTATACCCAATGCTGGACTCTATCACAGCGGGTCTAGAAAGGGCATTCACTGTTAAGTCTACCTACGCCCCTTCTAGCCATTCACTGGAAATTAAAAAGTATATGTTATATATTTTGGTACAATCATTGTATTCATATTTTTGTGAGTTTGGGGAATATAAATCTCTTGAAATTCTACCAAGGGCTTTAAACGATAGCATGAATTCTCAATCTGCATGGCAACATGTTATTTTTAGGTCAGCAAGTGATGAATTAAATTAGAAAATAACCATTAGAGAATATTTCATATTTTGAACATATTGTATGGTTTGATTATGTAAGCAAAACTAGAACTTAGAATACTTAAAACAAGTATATACTTTTTAATATAGCCAAGTGTTTGTGTTAACTGAAGCATTCACTTTACAGGTATTGTGTCCCTCAACTCCATGGTGAATAAACCTTGCTTGCAAGTCTCTGTAGATCATTTTGAACACAGGGCTGTCAGTCACCTGCAATTTAATTTTAAAACAATTTTTCTACCATCTCAAAAGTTAGCAGGTTTCCATATAATTGTACTGTACTCTAAGGGAACTTTACATATGCTTTTCAAGCAGTATTTTAGCAATCTATAATAAACAATATTTGGCACAAAAGCAAAATAATAATTTAACTAAGAGGTTGTATTTTGTTTCTTCCTCAAGTATTACAAGGTGATATAAGAATATATAATTGAATGCAACATACTGTCTTTTAAATTAGTAATTAAAGGTAGTTTAGGTATATCACTGCCTTTCTGATACTGCATTAACCATATCAGTCACAATTATCCAATATGTTTATCAAATTTCTGATGAATTAAGGCTTCATCACTGTCATCAGAACAAAGAAAAATTGTTTTTAATGGCTGCATTTCTTTATTTACATTTAAGGAAAAATATTACATAGAAATAATGTTGGCTGATATCTGAAGGACACAATCATGAGAGATTCTGTTTCTTTAAGCAATGCAAGAGTTGCCATGAATGTCTTTTAAACATGTCCTCCTCGCAGGTTGTGCAAATGTGTGAATGCTATGAAGTGGCAAAGCACATGTTGAAATATTTTTTTTTTATATAAATAATAATTTTGAAACTTGCTGAAATCCTATGACATTGCCAAATCATGCAAAATTTGGGGTGATTGACAAGGCATATGAGCCATTGCAAAAACATCAGGAAGCAGAACCCCAGGGCTTAAACACATCCAAGATTCTTTTTCAACTTGCAGATCTTGACTTGTAGGACTGCATCATTAACCATGAATTAGATAAGGTTTATTTGAGAATGACTTCCCTAAAAAGTTTGAAGTTGAACATTGTACACGCAAGGTATCACATAATCTCTTTGAAGAAACTGCCAATTTTCTTTTGGAATATAGCAGGATGGTTTGCCTGTTTTAAGGATCGTGTGTTTTTCAAGTATCTATCTGATTTTCATATTCTTCTTTTGCAAGTGACTTGACTATTAACCATTGCAGACATCTCAAAAAAACATCTGAAAGGGGTATAGCAATTCTAATTAGCAATAAGTAAAAAAATTTGCATATCCCTTCTGCCCTTGGAACTCTTGGTAGAAACTTCTTTGCTATATCTCAAAGAGATGCAAATTATTATATTTAATATCTATGCCTCTCCATTTAGAATGCAGACCAGAGCCTTCTGGAAATAACTTAGCTGGTCTTTGTGTTACAGAAGTGGCTCTTTCCTTGGACTTATGTATATTAAATGATTCCCTTGCTGAACGTCTGAGTACATATTTTGGGAAAATGTCAGACAATCACTGTTACCTATGTATTCCCATACCACAACATTTTTACTGTTCAATTTGGAGGTGAAGTCATGCTTGAATAGTGACTACTTTCCACTAATGACATTGAGTAAAAAGTCAACCAGATCTGCCAAATAGTGTTACTCCTGAATAATATTTCCCATTGGTTAAAAGTGAGCAGTTTAAAGTGCTCTGCTAATTGGAAGATTAGCAGAGATTACTCTATACACTTTAACATTTCTCCATTCCAACGTGCTCTGGAAAGTGAATTAGGTGAACCCAGTGTCCCTAGTTCCATGTGAGGCTATGAGCACAATGTCTTCTCCTACAACTCCCAATGTTCTATTATCAAGATATCTACAGAGCTCCTGCAAATCTTATATGATATTGTGTGTTTCCCTGTGAGAAGCTGCTTTCTGGAGCAAAAGTGGGTATCTCTCATCTTGTTTGGAGAAGATCTGTTTGCCACTTGGATACTGATTTTGCCTCAGTACATCCCAGTGCTTAGAAACTGACTATACAATCATGTTTTCCACTCAGAAAACATGTCCCACTGGATTGTTTTGCTATATTTTTTTTTCTTTCCTCCCCCTAACTATTCTGTATGTGGCCTCCTCCTACCCTGACTTCCTGAGCTGCAGAGATCTTCAAAAAGTAAGTGAAGAGAAGTAGGTGGGAAGCAGGCCTAAGTGGGAAAGTCTGAGGAGTGGGAAACAGCACAGGTTGTCTCTTGAGGTTCAGAAGGCCTTGGGCAGGTGAACCTAACTCTTTGTTAGACCTCCCAGAGTCTCTCCCACTCTTGGGGCACCTTATGCTCTGTTTAATGACCTGTGTAGTTATTTAATGATTGCATCTGTTATTGGAGGTAATTGTGATGCTCAATAATAGTTTTATTATAACATAAATGTAGATAACCTAGAATCCAGCTGCAGTGAATTAAAATAAATAAACAGAACACTTACCTATAGTTTATATCATTTGTGGCGTCTCTGGATTTATTTATTTCTTGGTATAAGTGAAGGCTGTTGGCACTGGACAGATGCTTGGAAATGTTATAGAATTTATAGGCAAATTCTTTATCTGTATATAAAAAGTATTTTATCTGTATATTTGTTTCTTAGAATTGATCTAAGTATCACTGGATTTACATATGAAAGAACAAAAATAAATTTAAGTCATACAAAGTAATATGAATTCTTAATTTCAACTTGCATGCTCATTGTTTAAAAGCACATTTGGACAGTTTTTATGTCAAACATAGCGATGCCCTTTTTATTTTTTGAAACAATTATCTAGTTCACTTAAAATTCAGTAGGAATTAGTGGGATCTGATTGTTGCCTGACAAAAGGAAATTGTACTTAAACAGAAAATTAGAAACAACTGCTTAAATATGCAACTTCTAGAGCAGTGGTTCCCAAAGTGGGCAGTACCACCCCCTGGGGGATGGTAGGATGCCTTACAGGGGTGCTGAGAGGCAAGGGGGCCGGCAGGGGAGCACTAGGAGGTAGCAGAGGGTGTTGGAGGTGAGCAGCAGGGCACAATTCAGGGGTGAGAAAAAATCCCGCCCCCGCAGCGTTCGAGGCAAGGCCTTGCAGGATCATCCCATTGAGTTGCACGCTCTGGTGCAAGGAGCTCCTCCCCGAACGCAGTGCTGGGAAAGGAGAACAAAGCCAGAGTGGCTTTACTCTCCTTTATAAATATCCCGCCGCCAACATGTTTGGGGCAGCAGGGCATTGCCCCAAACGCAGCATTGGGAAGGGAGAGTGGCTTTGCTCTCCTTTTCAAACATCCTACTGCCATGTTCGCGGTGGCGGGATGGCACCCTGAATGCAGTGTTGGTGACCTGAATGCAGTATCTCCTTTTCAAACATTCCGCCGCCGCTGCGTTCCACCCGCGTTGAGCCCCTTGTACTGGAGGCACCTGCCCAAGTAAGTTCGAATGGAGTGGTGCATGAAGTCAATGGGGTGAGCCTGAGAGAGGGAAAGAGAGAGGAAAGAGAGAGAGAAAGAGAGATAGAAGAAGAGAAAGAGAAAAGGGAAAGAAAAAAAGGGACAAAGAAAGAGGGGGGATGGAAGGAAGGGGCAGAAAGAAAAAGAAATAAA
>BLBF01000004.1:77909018-77932112 GCA_015471245.1 Laticauda colubrina
AAAGCTAGGTTAGTAGCTCAAGGATTTAATCAAACTGCATCTGATTAACATGAGAATTCAGCCTTCATTGTTGATAAGCTTAGATGTCTTTGTCGAATAGACCGCCATCCAATTAACACCTTTCCTAATAACACTACAGTTACTGACGTTGATTTACGTGTAGGTATGTCTGTAGCGAAATTTGCATCGGCATATGCAGTTTACCTTAGTTCATCCTTAGGCTCCAAATATAATGCATAATGCATTGTTTGTTTCAGATATCTCAACACACACTTAGCAGCTTGCCAGTGTCTTTTAGTAGGCTCAGCGTTAAAACCTGGATAATTGGCAATTTCGGTTTGCAAGGCTTCGGTGGCGGCAGGAATCCACGATTGTGCACGGTTCCTGCTGTGCTCGCCACTGGAGTGCCCCCGATCCAGCTGGATTTGGGGACTATAGTTACCCTGTAGAGGTAACTGAAGATAGGGGAGACTCAGCAGGAGTCTGGGGGAATCGCAAACCCCCTTCCTCAGCTAGGCTTAACTCCCTTTTCTGAAAGTGGTGGAGAGCCATCAGCAATGGCCGCCACAAAGAAGCTTTCATCTGGATAAGAATGTGCAGGAGGAAGCTGAGAAAGTGAAAGTTTTTGGCTAACCAGGATGACAAGTAATATTTAAATACCCTGGAACTTAAGTCTTATTAAAGATACATCGTTCCCGACAAAGACAGAAGAAGTGGCGAATGAAAATAAAAAGGGAAAGTTTGTTTTTTCTCACTCTCCTTCCTTATGGCGATAGCAAATGTGGAGAAATCGGAAAAACCCGTTTTGGCATCATCAGGTAATTAAATTGAAAATTGAAGCCAAGGGGACAATAAAGATTTCTGAGCATTGAAAGGAAAAAAAAAACACTTTTTTTTTGCTATAAGTGGGAAGGGAGAGGAAAAGAATCAATATTAAGATTTTCTTGGAGGAGGCTGCTTGGAATTTATAAGATTAGAGGAAAACCGGAACAAAACTTCTAAAAGATATATTTTAACTGGAGCTTTATAACTGAACTATAACCCCAGGAAGAGAAAATATAAAAAGAAGAAAGTGCTAAATGAAATAGACTTTGTGTATTTGGATTGCTTGGTGACTTTGGGACTTTTGGAAATTATTATTTGAAAGACTAAAAATATTTGGGTTATCTAAAAAAACTTTTTACAATGGCACTACTTGTTGATGAACTGAAAATTGAATTTAAAAAGCTAAAAGAAGAGGATCAAGAAGGGAAGGACTCTTTTGGATCTGTTTTCCATTTTTTAGAAATGGCGATTTATACCTACCAGAAACTACAAGAACAAGAAGACCGGGATGAAGAAGAAGCCATCTTTAACGAACAAACAACTTTAGCCGGGGAAGAAAAGGAAAGAGGGGAAAGAGAATGGAGAATTTAAGATTAAAAAAAACAGCCAAAAAAGGGAAAAATAAGGTGAAAAATCGATACAATGTCAGAAAGCAACAGAAAAGAGAAATACAGAAGAAGTTGGAGATTAAGAAGGTGGAGATTAAGAGACAAGGGGGTAAAAAGACAGGATTGGAGAAGAAAGGAAGGGAAAAAGGGAAGAGAAGTTACAAAGGTTTAAAACAAGATGTAAAGAAACAAGATCTATTCAGAGATAGTGGGTAAAATATGATTAAAAAGGAGATTCTGCAAAGTACATAAGATTGTATTGTCGTACTTATATTTGAAATAATGTTTGAAAATTGGATTTAATAATAGAGCTTAATTTGCTATGGATTATTGTTTTAATTATATTATAAACTCATTCTTTTTTATTTTATAATATAGTAAGTAGCTTCAGAATGTACTCAGTAGAATCAGAATGAAAAGTATATATTATTTTAAGTGTTAAATTTAAGGGAAAGATTTAAAGGTGTCATATTTCAATCTGTGATTACAGGAGAAATTTTGTGTTTATGAGAAAAGATAATAGAAAATTGAATTAGAACAGACAAAAGATATAGTAGGAGACAAGGGGGTAAAGGCAGAACTGGAGAGGAAAAGAAGGAACAAAGGGAAGAGAAGCTACAAAGGTTTAAAACAAGATGTAAAGAAACAAGAACTATTTAGCGATACTGGGTAAAAATATGATTAAAAAAGAAAAGTACACAAGATTGTATTGTATTTATATTTGAAATAATGTTAGAAAATTGGATTTAATAATACAGCTAAAACTTAAGGGAAAGATTTAAAGGCACTATATTTCTGTATATTTAAAGGCACTATATTACTATATTCCTATAATCTGTGATTACAGGAGAAACTTTGTGTTAATGAGAAAAAATAAACAGTGGGTAAAAATATGAATAAAAAAAAGAGACTCTACAAAAGTACATAAGATTATATTGTTGTATTTATATCTGAAATAATGTTAGAAAACTGGATTTAATAATAGAGTTTAATTTGCTATGGATTATTGTTTTAATTATATTATAAACTTAGTATATTTGAAACATTGTTAGGAAACTGGATTTAATAATAGAGTTTAATTTGCTATGGATTATTGTTTTAATTATATCATAAACTTATTACTCTTTCTTATTTTATAATATAGTATGTAACTTCAGAATGTACCAAGCAAAATCAGAACGAAATGTATGTATTATTTTAAGTGTTAAATTTAGGAGAAAGATTTAAAGGCGTCATACTTCAATTAGTGATTACAGAAGAAATTTTGAGTTAATGAGAAAAGATAATAGAAAATTGAAATAGAACAGACAAAAGATATACATATAATGATTTAAATTGAGATGAAATAAATAAAATAGAATTAAGAGAGTAAAAAGAGGGGAGAAGCTAATAGAAAATGTTGAATGGTAAATAAGATATGAAATGGGATAAAAAATGAGCATGAATTCGAATTTATGTCTGTACAAAAAGATGTAACCCGGGAAGCCACTTTCCAAAAAGAAGTTTTATGTTTTTATGTTTTGTGTTTTGTTTCTGTATGTTTGTTTATTAAAAATTAATAAAAAAATAAAAAAACTGGATAATTGGTTGACACTATTTGCTACATCTGGCCTAGACCAATTACTAAGATAGGATAAACTACCAATTCATAATTCATAAATGTCTTTATCAAAAACAGGACTTTGCACATCACCATGGCTAAACTCCTGGCTCATTGGCGTCTTAGCCGGTTT
Source organism: Laticauda colubrina (assembly GCA_015471245.1). NCBI lineage: Eukaryota > Metazoa > Chordata > Lepidosauria > Squamata > Elapidae > Laticauda > Laticauda colubrina. Next base: position 77,912,185 of record BLBF01000004.1, read on the forward strand.
ACAAAGTTCCATTTTAAAGTTCTTCAGCAACTGGCTAATTTTATCTGCCTATGAGATTTTGTAGCCTCCCTTAGTTTTATCTATTTTCAAACCAAGATACTGTTTAATCTCACCTAAGTGTTTGATTTTAAATTTCTGCTCTAACAGTGAAATAATCTCAGTAGCTTCTTGCTCAGTCTTAGTGATTAATGCTATGTCATCAGTGAACCATCGCAACAATGAAACTACTCCATCACTTTCCTATTTGAACAAACATGGATTAACCATGCTATCTACAAAACCTGTCTTTGTTAATTCCTTTACTATGCACTGGTTCGATTCATAGCCTGATTGCTTCAAGCCATAAAGACTCTTTTTTAATCTCCAGCAATCAGTTTTGTTATCAGTTTTTATCCCCAAAGGCTTCTTTAAATATATGGTATGTTGCAACAGTGCATGTAGATATGCCGTCACAACATCTAAATGATTTATTGTGTATTTCTTCTTAGCTGCCCATACTAATGCTACTCTTAATGTGGTTGCCTTCAGACTAGGTGCAAACAGCTCATTGTAGTTGGCTGACTGATCAAACCCTTCTGCTACTAACCTGGATTTATGGGTAACAGTCCCATCCATACCTGTCTTAATTTTATAAATCCACTTACACCCTATGGCATGCTAACCTGGTGGTAACCTGGCATTTTCAAATACCTCCAACCTTTGTAAGGATTTCAGTTCCTTAAGCCCATGTCACACTGCCCAACGGATGCAAAAAGGGCACAACGGACGAGCAAAATGTTCCTTCCATTGTTATCCGCTCTCAAAAGGGGCAAAAATTTGCATAACCGGAGTGGATAACACGGACGCGGGGAGGACATAGGGCGGATGCAAAGCGGATGTGGAACGGAAGCCCAGCGGATGGAAGCGGATGGGAGCGGATGGCACATCCGTTGGGCTTCCGGGGGGCCTCAGCAAAGCGGACGCAGAACGGATACAGCGGATGCACAGCGGAAGCTTAATGGATGCCTGGAGTTAATTGCGCATGCGGGGAGGATGCATTGTGTCATCCCCGCGGATATAATGGAAGCAGCTCGGAAGCAGGTCGCCATTCAGAGGAAAGACCTGCTGCCAGACGGATTGGCTGCCTTTCCTGCCCTGCCTGCATGTCTGCCTGCAAGCCTTGGTGCCAGCCTTGCTGCCAGCCTGCCTGCTAGCCTTGCTGCCAGCCGGTCTGCCTGCCAGCCTTGTTGCCTGCCTTCCTGCAAGCCTTGGTTCATGTCTGCCTGCCAGCCTTGGTGTCTGCCTGCCTGCCTGCCAGCCTTCCTGCAAGCCTTGGTGCCTGCCTCCCTGCCAGCCTTGGCGCCTGCCTCCCTGCCAGCCTTGGTGCCTGCCTTGGTGTCTGCCTCCCTGCCAGCCTTCCTGCCAGCCTTGGTGCCTGCCTCCCTGCAAGCCTTCCTGCCAGCCTTGGTTCCTGCCAGCCTCTCTGCCAGCCAGCAACCCTACAACCATGCGGAAGCACAGCAAGCCTCAGCCATCTGCTACCAGCCCTTGCAAGAGGGACAGGGCTACCATCCCGCCCCCTGGCCCTCACTCTGGTACTGCTGGGGTTCTGCAGCACGGGCTCGCTCTTCTGGGGCTGGGGCTTCTGCTGCTTCTGCTTCTGCTTCTGGAGGAGCTGATGACAAGCACTCCAGCACCAGCCACCTCCACAGCACCTGGACCCTTCACCCCTGAGACTGAGCGACCAAGAGGAGTGCCAGAGACTCATTTTTGTTTTATAGTTTGTTGTTAATAAAGTCTATTTATGATTCACACACTTGCTTCATTTCTTTTTTTTTAATAAAGTCTTGGTGGAAACTTTTAGAAATGGTTTAAGCCTTTGCAAGTTTGTGGGATGGCTAAGGATAGCTTTGGGATGGGTTAGGATACCTTTGGGATGGGAAATAGCTATGGGATGGGTTAGGATAGCAGTGGGATAGATAAACCTCCAGTGCAAGCATAGTGGGACTGTATGGTTCACCCTCCCAGGTGCCACACCTATGGCCCTTTATTATCAATAATAATGTAATAATTATCCACAGATGTCAACATAAACACAACTCTTTATTAAACGCCCTGTTCATTGTAGGCCAACCAAACATACATGGCCCAATCTCATCCGTGTGATGAGACAGGCTGAAGGAAGCATCCATTAAGCATCTACCATCCTGTCTTGCCACTCCACTGCTCCAGCTGGGGAGTTGCACCAGTGTTTCAGGAGGTTGCGCTGCTTCTTCGCTTCACGTGAGGCTCTGTTGGGGCCTTGCACATCCTCAGTGTCGATCAGGTTTTGCCCTTGCCTCCATTCCCCAGGCTCCATGTCCCCATTGCCTTGTTGGAGGTCCACAAGCCTGTTCTGCAAGACTGGATAGCGGGTGCGCATGAGATTGTGCAGGATGCAGCAAGTTTCCATGATCCTCCTCACGGTCTCTGGGCAATGCTGCATGGTGGTGAGAAGTACCTGGAACCTGTTGGCCAGGATGCCAAAGGCATTCTCCACCATCCGCCTTGCCCTGGACAGCCTGTAGTTGAAGATCCTCTCTTCACGGGTGAGGAGTCTGGAGGTGTAGGGCTTCATGAGGTAGGTTGTGAGGGAGAAGGCGTCATCCCCCACGATGAAGTAGGGCACATGTTGTGTGTCGTTGGGCAGGGGTTCTGGATCTGGGAAGCCCACGATGAGGCTGCATTCCAGCTCCTCCTTTAGGTGACTGGTGTTGTATACCTGGGCATCTGAAGATGAGCCGTTGCCTGAAGCATCGATGTACATGAACTTGTAGTCAGCATCGACCATGGTGAAGAGGATGATGCTGAAGAAGCCCTTGGAATTGAAATAAGTGGACCCCGACTTGGCTGGAGCTTTGCAGGCCACGTGCTTGTCATCTATGGCTCCAACGGTGTGGGGGAAGTTCCACTTCTGATACCACTGCTCTGCAACTTTCTTCCTTCCTTCTTCAGTGGAGGGGTACTGGAGGAGCTCCTCCTTGTATTCTTCGATGATGGCCTGCACCACTTCTCTGACCATAATGCTGATGGTGTTGGATGGCACCCTCCAGCCGTACTGCATGCTCCTGTAGGTGGTCCCTGAGGCCAGGTGGCGCAGAGTGAGTGCCACCTTGAGCCCAGGTTCCAGGCTGGGGCAGAAGCTGGTGCTCTGCTTGGTCAACCTCATGAAGTTCTGGAACGCCCGAGTATCTTCCTCCCTGAGCTCCACCATCAGCTTGCTGTACAGTCCGTCCTCTGCTCTTCTGGCGAACCATCTTCGGACCCAGACTCTTTTTGGCTGCCTCTTTTTCTTCTCGCAGTAGAGTTCACAGAGCCTGCAGATGGCTTCGCACTGTTGCAGAACGATGATGGCTGCTGAAAGGACTTTGTTACAATCCACGGTGGACATGACTGGATGCTGTGGAAGAGGAAGAGCCAGATGAAGGCTGCAGAGGTCTGCACCGCTGGGCTGCTGTTCTGAAAGTGAGATGCAGATGAGTTGCTCCCCCTTTTTATAGGAAATATAGGTTTTCCGCTAGGCATCCTCTAGGCATCCTCTAGACATCCTTAATATCCGAGATAGGTCCCCTCTGTGAACGTTTTTTCTGTTTTAAACGCTTTGTTTTCATGCTACATCCGTTCCGCATCCGTTCCGCTTCCTCCCTGCGTCCGAGTGGATGCGAGTTGCGCGGATGTGCAGCGGATGCCTAGCGGATATAACGGATGCATAACGGATGCCTAGCGGATGCGTAGCGGATGCAGAACAGACGAACTGGATACATTTTCCGTGCAAAAGTTTTGGGCAGCCCAAAACTTTTGGAGCGGATGAAACGTCAATAAACGGATGCTGGACGGATAGAGAGGAAGCAAAACGGAGGCAGTGAGTACATCACGTTTTCCAACGGATGGCAAGCTTTTTTCTCCGTTTTACATCCTCTTTGCATCCGTTGGTTCATTGTGACATGGCCTTTACCCATTGCTTCCTGCCAAGCAGTTTGAAAGCAGGGTATAGTTTCAGTTCATTATACAGTAGTTAGTAGGAACTATATTTACTTGGCATGCTGTACTAGCCTGATATCTGTCTGGTGGTTGTGTTACAAGGGTTGAACATCTAGGAAACTCAGGGTTTATTGGTGGACTCTCGTGTTCCACCTGCTCCTGTTCTCCTACCTCCTCCTGTGCCTTTTCTTCCTTTTTAATGGCTATTGATGGTTTCACTATCTCATTGTTAGGGACTGCTTGGGTGTCGATAACAACATCATTGTTGTATTCCTGTTCTAGTTTATGCCACCCAACATGTTCAGGAAATTTAGCATGAGCGCTACAGTAAACATTAGCTGTGTCTGGAGCCCAGAATCTAAATGATCTATGGTTGGCCTCGTAACCTACGAAAAATAATTTCCTAGCTTTGTGTTGCCCTTTCAGTCTTATTTGTGAGGGAATATGTACCCATGCTGGAACTCCAAATGCATGTAGATAACTTAAATTTGGTTTTCCGCCATGCTAATGAGTGAATGGCAATTCACCAGTTGTTGTGTTTACCATATTATTTAGAACATGGTTGGCACACATTGTGGCCTCACTCCACAGTGTTTCAGGCAAATCTGAATTGGATAACATAGTGCGAGCCATGGCTTCTAACATTTGCCCCCTTTGTTCTATAAACGAGTTATGTTGTGGTTTGAAAGGGGGAGAACGCTTATGCTTGACACCAGCCAATTTCAACATCGTTTGGAATCTAGTGTTAATAAACTCAGTCCTGTTATCTGTGACTAGGGTAATTACCCTACATCTCATTTTCCTTTCAGCAAATCTTACCTAGTTAAAGAAATGTTGGAACATTTCTGTTTTGTTTTTCATTAGATACCAGAAACCATACTGTGAGTAATAACCCATTATACTCAAAACATAGCAGGAACCTCCCAAACTGGGTTTCTTAGGACCAGTTATGTCAGCAAAAACAACCTCTAAAGGTTCTTCGGTCTTAAACCCATTCAGTCTGTTTGCTGCAGTAACCTTGCTTTTCTCCTGGTTACAGGCATAACAGTTTAAATACTTGCTACAGGGTTTTAATTTTATTACATCTGAGTTTGTTTCAGCATTGTGAAATTAATGTGCACCAGAGGTCTATGCAGTAAATGTATACATTCGGCATGTGGCTTAACATTGTTATAAACTGAATTAGCTAAGTGCAACTGGTCATCATGTATCACATATAAATCATTCTCTAAAGTAGTTGTAACACTTTTACCCTCTTTCTCTATTATACAGTTATCTCCCCTAAAGGGTACTACATTACCAATATTAACTAAAGCTCTTACTGATAACAAATTAAATTTCAGTTTAGGTCCATATAACATAGGTAAATGCTCATTTACACATGAACAATATGTAGTACCTTCACCAGATGCTTTCATCTTCCATCCATTTGTCAGTGATACATGTTGCTTACTCGTGGACATCTTTACAAACCTCTCTCTTTTTCTAGTAATGCACCACTATCAAATACCCACAAATCATGGTTTACAGTTGAATTGCTAAACATAGCTAAATTAACATTCTTCTTAGCCTTCTGGTGATTACCAGTATTCTGTTGCTTTCCCTTCTTACAGAATCTAGCTATATGTCCCCTAGCTCCACAAGAAAAAACATTTCCTAACAGTGTAGGCAGTTGAAAACAAATCTTGTGGTTGTTCCTTCCTCAATTGGTTTCTATCCAGCCGTCTTCTTGCTTCTTCTAACAATCGTCTGGTTATGTCAGTCAATGCCAGTTTATCTCTGGCCAGGATTTCCAGTGAAGATACATAATCATCATAACTTTCATCCAATAAAGAATGATGTAAACTTGATGCAGCTCTGAAAAAATCAGTTCCTTTCCATATAGCTCTTGAAAAGTTATTTTCATGAAGTTCAAATGAGCTAACATATCTCCACCTTTCAGAAGACGTGCTCTAAACAGTTTCCGTGTAAGTTGTATGTGTGCAGCTACACTGTCACGAACATAAATCCTCTTAAAATTCTCCCAACATCTAGCAGCAGACTCTTCTCCATGAATATGGACAACTGCTGGTCACTCATTGTTAGTCTAATTATACATAGAGCTCGTTCATTGTTCCATTTAAAGTCAGCTAACTTTTTGGCATCGTCCTCATCATCTGGATCCCAAGCATTTACATCAGGTGGATCCTGAACTGCAGCTCATAACCCTTCCCTATATAGAAGTAGACTGCACTTCATAGACCAGGAAACATAGTTTGTTCCATCCAACCGGATTATCAGTGATAGACTTGTTGACGGGTCTTGTGCTATCTTTATCAGGACACTAACCCAGGATTAAACAGTAGACAGCTGTGTATTCACACTAACTCTCAGTTATCTGAGTCTGGGCCCATAACCAGTGTTAAGCCCATGTCCCACTGCACCAATGGATGAAAAGAGGACAAAAAAGCTTGCCATCCATTGGAAAACGCGATGCATCCGTTGTGTACTCACTGCATACATGTTTCATACGCCCTATCCCTCGAGCATCCGTCCACTGAGACTTCATCCGCGTAAGAAGTTTTGAGCTGCACAAAACTTTTTGAGCAGATGAACTTTCCGCCGCGTACGATGTACATCCGCGACACATACGGGCAACAAACGTTCTATGTCCATTGTCATCCGTTAAACGTCCGCTGTATCCTCTCGGCATCCTCTGGACATCCTCGCAACTCACATCCACTGCAGCTGAAAACGGAAAGAGGGAGGAAGCGAAAGGTACACAGAACATCCACACAGCATTAGTAGCATGGAAAAAAAAGGATGTAAGCGGATGCATCTCGTATATAAAGCATTAAAACGGACAAAACGTTTGTATATGGGATGTATCTCAGATATTTAGGATGTCTGGAGTATGCCTAGAGTATGTGGAGGGACACCTAGCGGAAAACCAATATTTCCTATCAAAAAAAAGGGGGGAGGAAATCACCTGGATTTCAGTATGAGTCCAGCAGCCGTGGTGTACAGACCTCTTCACCCTTGCTCTTCCACATCATCCATTGATCTCCACCATGGATCATAACACAGTCCTTATGGTAGCTGTGATCATTCAACACCAGAACCAAGCCCTGTTCAGACTGTTTCACCTTTTCTACACAAGGAGAAGGAGACGTTCAAGAGCTGTGTGGGTCTGATGATAGATCGGGAGAAGAGTGGAGTTTGGACTGTATGACAAGCTGATGGTGGAGCTGAGGAATGAAGACCCTCATGCATTCCAGCACTTCATGAAGATGCCACCAGCCATGTTTAATGAAATTGTAGAGCGTCTGAGACCCAAGTTGACCAAGCCAAGCACCAACTTCCATCCCAACCTGGACCCTGGACTGAAGGTGGCATTGACTCTGTGGCACCTGGCCTCTGCAACCACATACAGAAACATGCAGTATGCATGGAAGGTGCCACACAACAGCATCAGCAAAGTGGTCAGAGAAGTGGTGCAGGCCATTATTGAAGAATACGTGGAGGAGCTCCTTCAGTGTCCCATCACTAAAGAAGGCTGGATGAAAGTTGCAGAAGAGTGGTATCAGAGGTGGAACTTTCCCCACACCGTTGGAGCCATAGATGGGAAGCACGTGGCCTGCAAAGCTCCAACCAACTCAGGATCCTCTTATTACAACTACAAGGGCTTCTTCAGTATCATCCTCTTTGCCATGGTTGATGCTGACTACAAGTTAATGTACATCGATGCTTCAGGCAATGGGTCAGTTTCAGATAGCCAGGTATACAATGCCAGTGACCTCAAGGATGGGCTGGAACGCAACCTCATCATGGGTTTTCCAGATCCAGACCCCCTACCCAATGACACACAACATGTGCCTTACTTCATCGTGGTGATGACGCCTTCTCCCTCAGAACCTACCTCATGAAGCCCTACACTTCAAGATACCTCACCCGTGAAGAGAGGATCTTCAACTACAGGCTGTCCAGGGCAAGGCGGGTGGTGGAGAACGCCTTTGGCATCCTGGCCAACAGGTTCCAGGTACTTCTCACCACCATGCAATATGACCCAGAGACTGTGAGGAGCATCGTGGAAGCTTGCTGCATCCTGCACAATCTGATGCGCACCCACTACCCAGTGTTGCAGAACAGGCTTGTGGACCATCAACAAGGCAATGGGGACATGGATGAATGGATGAATAGTCCATGAATGGAGTCAAGGACTAACCCTGATAGACACTGTGGATGTGCAAGGCCCCAACAGAGCTTCATCTGAAGGGAAGAAGCAGCGCAACCTTCTGAAACACTGGTGCAACTCCCCAGCTGGAGCAGTGGAGTGACAAGACAGGATGATAGATAGTTAATGGATGCTTCCTTGAGCCTGTCTCATAACACTGATGAGTTTGTGCCATGTATGTTGAGTGGTCCTTCAATGAATAGGGCATTAATAAAGAGCTTTGTTTATTTTGAAATATGTTGATCAATGAATAAATTGTGATTGATAAAAATGGGCCATAAGTGTGGCAGCTGGGAGGGTGGACCATACAGTCCGACTATGCTTGCACTGGAGGTTTATCTATCCCACAGCTATCCTTACCTATCCCACAACTATCCCTATCCATCCCATAACTATCCTTACCTATCCCACAGCTATCCTTACCCATCCCACAACTATCCTTACCCATCCCACAAGCATGCAAAGGCTTAACCATTTTTTCAAAGTTTTCACCAACACTTCATTAAGTAAATAAAATGAACCAAGTGTGTGAAGCAAAGATAAGCTTTTTTAATAACTGTCTTAAGTAAACTGCATGACTTTATTAAAAAGCAAAATGAATCAAGTAAAGTGAACAGGTAACAACTCAGTCTCTGGCACAATTCTCAGTCACTCTGAGGCATGTCCATGGTCTCAGCTGTCAAGCGGCCAGGGACTTTGGAGGTGACTGTGGCTGGAGTGCTGATCTGAGGCGCCATTGGGTGCTTGGTCCCAAGAGTACAACAGGGGATGGTGTGTTCAGGAAGCTCTCAGAGAGCTGACTCAGTCCCGTGAGTTTGAGAGGCCCTTCATCAAAGACCTGGGATGTCAGGCCCAAGACTGATGACAGATTGTCCATTTAGGGGCTTGGCTGTGGAGTGGAGGAAGGAGAAGTGCAATGGGGCTGTCTGCTCTGCAGCTGGGCAAAGTGAGGCGTCTATGTCATGCGATGAACCTGGACCTGGACTGGGAAGGGCTGCCTCTGCAGGGGGAAGTCCTGGTACTCATAGCCTTGGTAGGTGAGGGGCTGTTGAAAACTGTGGAAGGGCTGTGACATCGCGTGGGGTGGAGGAGCAGACCTGGACTGGGTCGGAGCAGGTTCAGCTGGGCCTTGAGGGTTGTGCAGAAGTGCTGTGATCTTCTGCTTCATCACCTGGTACTGGGCCTCGGGCAGGTCCATGAGGGTCTGGTCACATAGGTGATGAAGGGCTTCAGGTTCGAGGATGCTCTGTCCAAGTGAACTAGCTGAGAAAGAAGATCAGTGCTGGTTTTGATTGTGTCCCTGATCTCCAACAGGACAGTGTGGCTCTGGCCCTCCAGTCTGCCTCTCTGCCTGCTTTCTGTGGAGGTGGAGCTGGGGGTGAGTGTTGGTTGGTCTCTGGTGGCTGCCACTTCTTCCTTCATCTGAGACAGGGGATCCTCCACGTCCTCTGGCATGGGGAGTGCAGCTGTCGGGGGGTCTCTGCCATGGGGCCCTCTGAAGACACCTGCCTGGACAGGGTAGCTGTCTCCTGGCTGGAAGAGGACTGGCTGTCTGTGGGCTGTCTGAGGGAGAGGGTTGTCAGAGGGGCTGCTCCTCGGTGGTGGACCTCACCCTCCAGGAAGCTGCACTTGGCCATGACATACATCTCCCGGTCAGTGAGCTTGACAACAGCCTGGCCAGATCTTTTGAGGTGTTGCTTGCCATACCAGGTGTGCATGTGCTTCCACCATCCAAGGAGTACTTCTTCAATGTACCCCAGGCTCTGTGCCTTGTCTCTCCAAGCTGCCTGCTTCCTCTTGGTGTCGCGATAGAGCCTGTGGCCCTTTCTCCACAGGTACTCGTTCTCCCTCAGCCATTCCAGCACCTCCTCCTCATGGCCCTCAGAACGGGTGCACTGTTTCCTCTCTCCCTTCTCCTTCCCTTGCCTCTTCCTCCTTCTGGCAGGGGCTTGAGCAGCAGGGCCTTCCGTGGCTTGAGCAGCAGGGCTTTGAGGGCCTTGGGGCTGGTCCACCACAGCAGCAGCACCACCAGCAGCAGCAGCAGTAGCAGCAGGAGAAGCACCAGCAGCAGTTGCAGGAGAAGCACCACCAGCAGCAGCAGGAGAAGCACCAGCAGCACCAGCAGGAGAAGCACCACCAGCAACAACACCAGCAGCACCAGTACCAGCAGCACCATTAGCAGAAGCACCAGCAGCTTCAGAGTCAGTGCCAGGGGGTGGGATGGTGGTTCTGTCCTTCTTGCCAGGGCTGGCACGAGTAGGCACAGGCTTCCTCTTCTTCCCTGACTGACGAACCATGCTGTTATTTGAAGATGTCTGTGGCAGCACTTTTTTCCTCTGAATGCTGACTGCTTGCGAGCTGCATCCTTTTATATCCGCGGAGCTGATGTAATTCATACTCCCCGCATGTGCAGTGAACGCTTTGCATCCGCTATGCATCCTATAGGCATCCGTGATGCATCCGCATCATCCGCTATGCATCTGCTCCTTCCGCTATGCGTCCGCTTCCCAATTCTCCCCCGGAAGCCCTTCGGGTGTGTCATCCGCTTCCATCCGCTGTCATTCGCTAGGCTTCCTACGAACATCTGCTTACATCCTCGCTATGTACTACCCCCGTCCGTTCCTTTCTGTTCTTTTCCGTTCTGTTTATGCAAATTTGGGGCACTTTTTGGAGTGGATAACAACGGATGGAGCCACCCCCGAAATTTTGCTCGTCCGCTGTGTCCTTTTTGCAATCGTTTTGCATCCGTCGGCCAGTGGGACCTAGCCTTTAAGGTATTCCCCATTAGGAGAATGAGTGCATTCAGGGAAACATAGTGAGAGCGGTGATGAATAACACACAACCAGCACACAGATACACTGAATAGTAAAATGTATGTTTTACTTCCTATAAATAGGTAAACAAACTGCAACAAACAGTCCAAATCATATGCGGTTAAAGCAGTTAATATTCAAAATAATCAGCCAAGGGATAATCCAAAAATGAACTCCTTTTGTTTACCAGTATCATAAGCAAAGTTCAATCAACCGAGTTTCTGAATAGTTGTAAGACTCACAGCAATTTAAGCAGAATGATGATCAGGCAAAAGGCCAAAGGAAAACAAAGGGAATGCAAAAAAGAACAAACCAGATTTCTGGCTCCATCTTATGGCAGTTGGAGGAACCTCAGCCAATCACAATTGCAACATTCTCTTAAAGATACAACAGTATTAAATGACTATCCTGGTTTATATATTGCCAACCCAACTGTTAGATGACTATCATTCCTAAAGGCTTGGTCCCACTGGCCGACAGATGCAAAACGTATGCATAAAGGACACAGCGGATGAGCAAAATTTCGGGGGTGGCTCCATCCGTTGTCATCCGCTCCAAAAAGTGGCAAAAATTTGCATAAACAGAACAGAAAAAAATGGAAAAGAACGGACGTGGGTAGTATGTAGTGGGGATGTTAAAGAGATGTTCATAGGAAGCCTAGCGGATGTATATCGATGCACACCGTTCACTGCGCATCCTTTCTATTTCCGTGCTAGTAACGGTATGTAGATGTTCCATGTATCTTTTGTTTCCTCCCTCTTTCCGTTTTCAGCTGCAGCGGATGTGAGTTGTTTGTGAGGATGTCCAGAGGATTCAGAGAGGATACAGCGGACATTTAACAGATGATAAATGGACATAGAACATTTGTTGCTCGTATGTCATGGATTTACATCGTACACGGTGGAAAGTTCATCTGTTCACAAAGTTTTGTGCAGCTCAAAACTTCTTGCGCGGATGAAATCGCAGTGGACGGATGCTTGACAGATAGAACGTATGAAACACATATGCAATGAGTACACAACGGATGCATAGCATTTTCAAACGGATGGCAAGCTTTTTTTAACGTTTTACATCCTCTTTGCATCCGTAAGTGCAATGGGACAGGGTCTTCACAATCTGTTGTGTAGTTTCTATTATATCAGAAAAGCCAGTGTTAGTACTTTATTTAATATTATAATTTCATAATATTGTAGGCTTTATTCTATAACTGCATTTTTTTTTGCATGCTTCTGACTATTTTTGCAACAGGAAGGGCTCAAAGATCTCTCTTACCCTCACTCATAGTGCCTCAAACCAAACAATAAAAAGTTAAGAGAAAAAGAATGAATTTCTAATCAGCTGCTTCGATGAGGAACAGAGGGTGGCATTGGGTGAAGGGTTGGCAAAAGCAGTGTCATGTCAGTCAACAGGGAGAGGTAGCCCAATCCAGGAAGAGCAGAACACTGTGTATGAATAGAAGAGAGTGGATGAGAGAAGAAGGGAGAGAACCAAACTGGCAAAGCTGTAGGTTGCTGCTACACGAACAAAGATTAGCCCTTATCTGTAATCATTTATAAGTGGAAGGAAAGAAAAATCAAGCTATCTTGGACGAGAAGTATCCTATATATTGCAAAAAATAAACATCTTTCAGTTCATGTTCAGCCTGGTCATCGAAATAAATTTAAGATTAGAACTCCCCTTTTTCAAATTCCAGCAACTATGACAAGGAAAGCATAGTATAAAATTATTTAGAATAATAATGTGTTGTATTACATCATTATATTACCTTTTAAGCTACTGCAATGTTATAATTTTATGGGGCCAAATTAGCAATTTTTATCTTGGTGTTTAGCTTCATTTTTACTTGTTTCCATAAACTAATTATTTGGTTTTTGCTAATAATGTGACTGTAAAACATGAATACTGACTATAGCATTAGTACGCAACCTGAATAAAACTAAAGGTCTTAGCAAGGAGGAAACAGAATATTATAAGATTGACATATCTTATAATATGATAGGAGTAGGTCGAGGAGAAAAGTAAGGAATGTGTATAAAAATTACTTAAGAGTTGCAGAAAATGTATATATAAAGGCCCAGTCACACTGCCCAATGCATGCAAAACGGACACAACGGATGAGAAAAATGTTCCATCCATTGTTATCCGCTCTCAGAAGGGGCAAAAATTTGCATAACCGGAGCCGATAACACGGACGCGGGGAGGACACAGGGCGGATGGAAAGCGGATGCGGAACGGAAGCCCAGCGGATGGGAGCGGATGGCACATCCGCTAGGCTTCCGTGGGACCTCAGCAAAGCGGATGCGGAACAGATACAGCGGATGCAGAGCGGATGCACAACAGATGAAGCGGATGCACAGCGGATGCACAGCAGATGCACAATGGAAGCCTAGCGGATGCAGAGCGTTAATTGCACATGCGGGGAGGATGCATTGCGTCAGCCCCGCGGATATAACGGAAGCAGCTCGGAAGCAGGTCGCCATTCAGAGGAAAGACCTGCTTCCAGACACATCGACTGCCTTGCCTGTCTTGCCTACATGTCTGCCTGCAAGCCTTGCTGGCAGCCTTGCTGTATGCCTGCCTGCCAGCCTTACTGCCAGCCTCCCTGCCAGCTTGCTGTCTGCCTGCCTGCCAGCCTTGCTGCCAGCCAGTCTGCCTGCCAGCCTGGGTTCATGCCTGCCTGCCAGCCTGCCTGCCAGCCTTGGTGCCTGCCTACCTGCAAGCCTTGGTGCCTGCCTTCCTGCCAGCCTTCCTGCCAGCCTTGGTGCCTGCCTCCATGCCAGCCTTGGTGTCTGCCTCCCTGCCAGACTTCCTGCCAGCCTTGGTGCCTGCCAGCCTCCCTGCCAGCCAGCAACCCCAGAACCATGCTGAAGCACAGCAAGCCTCAGCCATCTGCTACCAGCCCTTGCAAGAGGGACAGGGCTACCATCCCGCCCCCTGGCCCTCACTCTGGTTCTGCTGGGGCTTCTGCAGCACGGGCTCGCTCTTCTGGGGCTGGGGCTTCTGCTGCTTCTGCTTTTGGAGGAGCTGATGACAAGCACTCCAGCATCAGCCACTTCCACAGCACCTGGACCCTTCACCCCTGAGACTGAGCGACCAAGAGGAGTGCCAGAGACTCATTTTTGTTTTATAGCTTGTTGTTAATAAAGTCTATTTTTGATTCATACACTTGCTTTGTTTCTTTTTTTTAACAAAGTCTTGGTGGAAACTTTTAGAAATGGTTTAAGCCTTTGCATGCTTGTGGGATGGGTTAAGATAGCAGTGGGATGGGCAGGGATAACTTTGGGATGGCTAATAGCTGTGGGATAGATAAACCTCCAGTGCAAGCATAGTGGGACTGGATGGTCCACCCTCCCAGGTGACACACCTTTGGCCCTTTATTATCAATAACAATGTAATCATTCATCCACACATGTCAACATAAACACAACTCTTTATTAAATGCCCTGCTCATTGTAGGCCCACCCAACATACATGGCCCAATCTCATCCGTGTGATGAGACAGGCTGAAGGAAGCATCCATTAAGCATCTACCATCCTGTCTTGCCACTCCACTGCTCCAGCTGAGGAGTTGCACCAGTGTTTCAGGAGGTTGCGCTGCTTCTTCCCTTCACATGAGGCTCTGTCGGCTCCTAGCACATCCTCAGTGTCTATCAGGTTTCGACCTTGCCTCCATTCCCCAGGCTCCATGTCCCCATTGCCTTGCTGGAGGTCCACGAGCCTGTTCTGCAAGACTGGGTAGCGGGTGCGCATGAGATTGTGCAGGATGCAGCAAGCTTCCATGATCCTCCTCACGGTCTCTGGGCAATGCTGCATGGTGGTGAGAAGTACCTGGAACCTGTTGGCCAGGATGCCAAAGGCGTTGTCCACCACCCGCCTTGCCCTGGACAGCCTGTAGTTGAAGATCCTCTCTTCACGGGTGAGATATTTGGAGGTGTAGGGCTTCATGAGGTAGGTTGTGAGGGAGAAGTCGTCATCCCCCACGATGAAGTAGGGCACATCTTGTGTGTCGTTGGGCAGTGGGTCTGGATCTGGGAAGCCCACGATGAGGTTGCGTTCCAGCTCCTCCTTGAGGTGACTGGCGTTGTATACCTGGGCATCTGAAGATGAGCTGTTGCCTGAAGCATCGATGTACATGAACTTGTAGTCAGCATCGACCGTGGAGAAGAGGATGATGCTGAAGAAGCCCTTGGAATTGAAATAAGTGGACCCCGACTTGGCTGGAGCTTTGCAGGCCACGTGCTTGCCATCTATGGCTCCAACGGTGTGGGGGAAGTTCCACTTCTGATACCACTGCTCTGCAACTTTCTTCCATCTTTCTTCAGTGGAGGGGCACTGGAGGAGCTCCTCCTTGTATTCTTCGATGATGGCCTGCACCACTTCTCTGACCACAATGCTGATGGTGCTGGATGGCACCTTCCAGCCGTACTGCATGCTCCTGTAGGTGGTCCCTGAGGCTAGGTGGTGCAGAGTGAGTGCCACCTTGAGCCCAGGTTCCAGGCTGGGCCGGAAGTTGGTGTTTGCCTTGGTCAACCTGGGTGTCAGCCGCTGCACAACTTTGTCAAAAATGGCTGGAGGCATCCTCATGAAGTTCTGGAATGCCCAAGTGTCTTCGTTCCTGAGCTCCACCATCAGCTTGTTGTACAGTCCGTCCTCTGCTCTTCTGGCGAACCATCTTTGTACCCAGATGCTTCTTGGCCGCCCCTTTTTCTTCCCGTAGTAGAGTTCACAGAGCCTGTAGATGGCTTCGCACTGTTGCAGAAGGATGGTGGCTGCCAAAATGACTGTGTTACGATCCACGGTGGACATGACTGGATGCTGTGGAAGAACAAGATTCAGATGAAGGCTGCAGAGGTCTGCAGCAGGGATGCTGGTCTGAAAGTGAGATCCAGATGTGTTGCTCCCCCTTTTTATAGGCAGTATAGGTGTCCCTTTGCATCCTCTAGGCAACCTCTAGGCAACCTCTAGACATCCTTAACATCCAAGATAGGTCCCCTCTGCGAAAGTTTTTTCCATTTTAAACGCTTTGTTTCCGTGCTGCATCCATTCTGCATCCGTTCCGCGTCCGTTCCGCTTCCTCCATGCATCCGAGCAGATGCGAGTTGCGTAGATGCGGAACGGATGCCTAGCGGATATAGCGGATGCGTAACGGATGCGTAGCGGATGCAGAATGGACGAATTGGATACATTTTCCACGCAAAAGTTTTGAGCAGCTCAAAACTTTCTGAGCGGATGAAACGTCCATAAACAGATGCTGGACGGATAGAGAGGAAGCAAAACGGAGGCAGTGAGTACATCGCGTTAACCAACAGATGGCAAGCTGTTTTCTCCATTTTACATCCTCTTTGCATCCGTTGGTGCAGTGTGACAGGGGCTTAAGGAATTATAAAAAGGTAAATATAAATGTAAATATATTAGAGAAATATACCAGGAATTGAAAATGAAAATGAAAGTATTACGGTGTAGATAGGAAAGAAGCCTGCCTACTCTAAAACACTGTCAGTAATGGAAATGTGGAGTAAACGTTTGAAAAACGTGTAATAAAGATTATTTAAAAAAAACCTGAAGGTCTTCGATAGAATTTAAATTATATGGACAAGGTTGTAAGTGGAAAGTAGGCAAAGCTAAATCAAAGGCAGAGCATCATTTACAAGAATTGAAGTGTTCATCTGTTATAAAAGTGATAAAATTTTTATATTCTAGTAATAAGCATAGATAATTAAGAGTTGAAACAATTTATAAATTAAACATGCTTCCAATAGGTAACTCAGAGCTGAACTACGAGTCCTTAGTGATCTTTGAAAGCAAGATTAAACATAGTAGCTTTCAAATTCATTTCTATTCAGCAACACTTAAATAACTTTAATGTATTTTAAAACCAATGGAAGTGCTTCGTTGTTCTGGGAAAATCTCTGTTATATTATATTCTTCATGCCCAATTTGATTATATATTCAGATATATTTGATTATATATTCAGTTCAGATATTTAAAAGGACATCATTTCACCAAGACAATATGTCAATAGCTGCTTTTTAATTTTTTTTATAGATTTATGTTTATAAATATCACTGTCTATTTATTTTCCACATTTTTGAACTGCCCTTCTCTATCAGACAGGACAGTGTTGAAATATAAATGTAAATAAATACATATAAATATAAATATAAAATGTTAAAAATATAAAAAGAGCACACAAGAAGTGAAAAATTTAGAATTTAAAAGGAGCCAAAGTTGGTTGAACCACGTTAAAAGTTAATCAAAATGCAAAGGGCAAAAGTTCAGGGCACCAATGCGTGCCATGGCCACATTACCTTCCTTGACTTCCCACAGAAGGTTGTAGAGCCATGTTTAACTCCTTTTCAGATGGCCATGGGAATTGAGGCCTATTTCACCTCCAGAGGGAAAATATTCCACAGGCACTGATGATGGCAGAGAAGGTTTTCTTCCTAGATCCTGCCAAAGAAAAGTGTTTAACTGATGGTGTCTATGACATACTTTCACTGCCTGATGGGGTAGAATGGGTCGATGTAATAGGATGAAGATAGTTCTGTAGGTAGCCAGGCCCCGTATGCTATGTAGCTTTATTGTTTTCTCTTGGCCACCTTTTTGATATTTATCAATTTTTCCAAGCACCAAGATCTTCTCTAGTGATTTTTTGCTTCACATTGTATGTCCAAAATATCTGATATTTAGATTCATTATTATCATCACGGTTCAAAGACATCAGTTTTTCCCAATTCATCCTTTTTGATCATCTAGCCTTTTTACAATGCAAGTGGGAAAACTGATCGTGACTTTACAAAATCATAGTGTTTTTTTTTTTTTTGAATTAGAATAGCAGATTGGCCTTTGACTCTTCTTTTGCCTTCAACAAGAATTTCCTTAATTCCACTCTGCTTTCAGATACTAAAGTGCATCATCAGCATAACTGAGGTTGCTGATGTTTTTCTCAGCAATTTTAATTCTAATTTCTATTGCTTCTAATTTATCATAAGAAGTTTGACATTTCCTCCCATTGAAAATCCATGCTGTATCAGAGAGTTTCCACAGACTTGAGAATCTTTGGGAGATAAGATACTGAAAAAAATATTGTTTTAAAAATCAAGATGTTATAGAACTAGTGATTGTTATTCTGTTAATATTTACATTAATAAATATTTTATATTAATTCAACCATAATAATCAATAGACAAGAACTTTGGAATTGTTTACAAGTACAAAATAATTTTATCTTCAGTTGGAATGAAATTTTTTGAACTTGGAATTATTCTCAAAAAAAAAAAGATAAAAATATAATGGAAGGCAGAATATTGCATATAAGTATATGAATAATTAAGTATACTTATATTTTACTTTCTGTTTTATTTATCTTAATAGCTAAGAAACCTTTCCAGCTTGGACTTACGTCATATCACAGAACTGGATAATGAAACTGTAATGGAGATAGTAAAGAAATGCAGAAACCTTACCTCTCTCAATCTGTGTCTGAATTGGATCATAAATGACAGGTAACTTTTTTTATAGAGAAGCAAAGTGAATCCACAACATTAGTTATTACTAATAATTGATAATTTTCATCAGATAGAGACAATTGAATAATAGGTAGTTCTCAACTTATGACTTGTTCAGTGATTGTTCACAGTTACAATTGGGCTGAAAAGACAGTGACTGAAGCTGTGCTGTCTTTGGGAAGTATTTTGCTGCTTGGATACCTCTTTTTTAAACATAGCAACTAGAAGACAAAATAGCTGGTTGAGCCATGTATTTCTGGGACTGCTTGCTGTTATACAAGGCGCAGTGCAGGACAGCCTAAAGAACATAGATGGGTGGGACAAATAGGCAAGTGAAGGCAGTTGGAGGCCGTCTTTTTTACCTTACTGAGGTTTAGGAATGGGAGGTATGAAGCCCAGAATGACTTGGATTTGGAGGGCACCCACAATTCTTGGTTAACAATTTCAATGAGAAGTGTCTGCTGTCAGACACATTCAGCCTTCCATCCTTCCGAGGTGGGTAAAATGAGGACCCAAATTGTTGGGGGCAATATGCTGACTCTGTAAACTGCTTTGAGAGGTCTGTAAAGCATTATAAATGGTATATAAGTCTAAGTGCTATTGCTATAAGTCAGTCCCGTCATGTGATGTCTTCATGATAGCAAGTTCTGATAGAAATTATGATCCAAATTGTTGTAGGTTGAGGTCAACCTGTAAAAGGTTTTGTGAGTTTAGTGTAGCTATTTAAGTATATTTTGCGATTTTTCTACTAGATGCTTGCCTAACATACAGGGTATTTATACTGTAGTATTTGTGGGTTCAGTATATCCACTTTTAGAAAAGAGATTCTGTTCCATTTTTTTACTTATATTCCTTGTTGAAATTGACGTTTTGAGGTGACAAACATGTCACATTTGCATGCCAAAAGAAATACATTATATTTTTCTTTTTGCATAGAGAAGGCAATTTGTGGGTATTACAGGGAAAAGAATATTTTTAGTAAAATAAATATAATTATATATATTTTGGTGAGGAAACTAACACGGTTGTGAGAATGTAAAGTTAAATCAATGGAGAAAAGTGCATATATTTAGTTCTTGGTAGGTGAAGTTAAGACAGCTATTTTAAGGGCCAAAAACCAATTGTAAGGGGTATCTTTAAACATGGTTTTCTTTCCTGGAATTACAGCTTGATAAATAATAAGACACTAATTATTCTGTAACTATATTTGAGTATCATATAAGATTTTAGTCTGATCTTAGTAAGTTTAACAACCTTGAGCTCTTGGCTAAAGAAAAAAAAGATTCTCTAATGGTATCATCTTAAAAACAAAATTTAATTGGATTGAATAAAATGGAATAAAAATCAGAGTAAAAGTGCACAGTGCTGTTTAGTAAGTCTTACACACACACACA